>JAPQWV010001595.1:0-80644 GCA_027422505.1 Craterostigma plantagineum
CATCAAAATCTCTGGGCCCGCGAAGTATATTTCGCGACCCGAAATCCATTCGGCCAAAATTTACTATTCATTTAACATTCTTCTCTATCCATCCCACGAAATACATCGGCCCGCGAAATAAATTAGCCCGCGAGATAAAATTAGCCCGAATTCACTTAAAATTTCTCGCGATAGCCACTGTTCAATCGAAAAACACTACTGTAGAATAAAAATCAGTTTTCATGCCCCAAACCCTAAATTTCCAGCAAATCCTAACTCGATCATCAATCAAAATCACATAAGCATATCTTAAATTGGGCGGAACTCAATTTTGAGCTCAAGAGGCACATAATAACACATTAACACATCATAAAAATTTCCAAAAACCTTAAAATAACTTCTTTCGAACTCGGATGACCGTTCATCCAAATTCTGGGATTTTTAGGAATGTAATACGCTTTGTAGGGGTTAAAAACCACCTACCTATCCTCCAAGCTTAGCTTGATGGTTGTTTATGATGTTGAGCTAGCCGAAAACTAATCCTCTTGTTTCGTCCGCCACCAATTTATTTGCTCTAACTTCAACTAATAACCAAGCCACGTCAAACACCAAACACAACACATAAGCTTATTACACATCATAGTTACGGTTCTTACCCCGTCTTAAGCTTGTTGGAATTTATTTCCCTATATCAAGAGATCTGCTCGATTGTCTAACTCCTTCACTGCTTGGTCGTCACCTCCTAGCTCTGTTAAGAATGATATGAACTGAGAGTGCTCGTCGGAAACTCTTAATTCTCGTCCTCGTTGGGTTCGCTCATCAGCCACACTCACTTCCTATTTCTATTTCTTCTTCCTTAATCCTTCGGGGGCAGCGGGGCAGCTTCAGCAACAAGTTCGATAACGAATTCGATTTCCCGATCCGGGGGTAATCCCGGAGATCCTCAAAAGACATCGGGATACTCTTTCACTATCGGAACCTCCTCGAGCTTCGGCTGAGAAGATCCTCGGCTTTCACAGCAAAACTAGGAACAATTCGCAACCCGCGTTTACGAGTCGCAGAGCTTTCAGAGCAGAAATCCGAGGGATTGTCTTACCATTCTCTTTCCCGAAAATTCAAATTCCTCTCCCTCGGGTGATCGGAACCTAACTACCCTCTTTGAACAGTCAATGTTGGCCCCGTATTCGAGAGCCAATCCATCCCGAATATGATGTCATATCATTCATCGGGATTACTATAAGTCTACCTCTAACTCTCTCCCCTCTATACTAACAGTACATTTTCTACCACTAAATTCGTCCGAGTTGGATCTCCGTGTGGTAGGGATACTATGATATTGCATGAAGAACGGGTGGGATAGATTCCCGCCCTAGTCACGAAATTGGCCGACACAAACGAATGTGTGGCTCCGGAATCAATCAAATTGAAGACGGTACGTGAAAGTTATCCAACGTACCCGTAACTACAGCTGGGTTCGCCTCCGCCTCCTCGTTTTGTCAGCGTGAAAACGCTGCAGCACGGGCGGGGGTCGAATCAGGCTTTGCTGCTGATTCTGTAGTAGCGGTTGAGCTCTCGTACAATTCCGTGCAACATGCCTGTCCCACCGCACCGGAAGCACTGCAGTCTGTAGTGGTCGTGGTCCATAGCAGATGCCAAAATGATTCCGCCCGCATTGCTGACATTGGGGCACTGACACCGGTGGTCGATTAGGACATTGTGATCCCTGGCTAAAGTTCGGGCGCCATAATCTGCGACCGGTCGATTATCTTTATTCTTCGGCCCTTGCCGAAGAACTGGCGCTTCTGACTGCTTCCTCCTTGCTGACTCCTCTCTCTTCCGGTTCGCTTCCTGGGCCTCCCTCACTACTCCTTCCGCCTGTTCGGCTATCAGCGCACGCTCCGTCGCTTGGCGGAATTCCAGCTGTCTACACCGCTATACTTAAGTCACGATAGAATTCAGGTTTCAATCCTCGAAGGAACCTCGTAACTTTCAGCGTATTCGTCGCTACGAAATGAGGTGCGAAACGAGATAACTCCTCGAATCTGCGGATATACTCCGCAACCGGCATACGACCTTGCTTCAGGTTCATAAAATCGTACATCGCTGCTCCTGGTCGTGAGCAGTGAAGTACTTGTCATAGAAGAGCTCCCTGAAGCGTTCCCATGTCATGGTAGCAGGGTCTTCTAACACCTTTACCGTGTTCCACCAAAACGCGAGCTTCCCGAAGCAGGGAAATGGCACACAACACCTTCTCATTATTCGGCACACGGCTATAGATGAAGAGATCTTCTTTGGTGCCGATCCAGTCCTCAGCCACTGCCGGTTTAGCGGCCTCGGCAAACGTTGAGGATTTAGCTTACGGAATCTCTCCCCAATGATTTCTACTCGATCAGGTTGCGGGGAGGAACGGTGCTCAGATGAGCTCCGATGATTGATCAGATCATTGATCTGGTCTGACTGTCGTTGGATTAATTCAGTCAGACGATGGATAGTATCGCGCTCAGGAGTCGAGGACTCAGGTTCGTCCCGTCGACTCGTTTCTCCTAACAGCTCTCGTCTCGGTCGTCCTCTCGACATTTCCAACTACTATATAATACACAAACGAGCACATAAGAACATAATCACGTTAGCATATAATACTTACAGGCAAGGCTGGTTCTCCCGGCTTCTGAGCGGCAGTACATGGACAGTCTCAGAATCTAAAACCTAACGCTCTGATACCACCTGTGGCGACCCTTATAGCGACCTCGTTTACTAATTAAGGTTAGTGGCGGAAGACCCGTCTAATAAAAACTTTTTCCTAAAATAATGTACATTACTATAAAAGTCTGTCTACATCGTCATCTCTGTACACGGGCCAAGGCCCAAAATGACAGAAGAACAAAAATCCTAGTGTCGCTCCACAGGTCTTCATCCATGTACCGCCCCGCATGCAATGTACACTCTTTCTTTCCCACAATCCTATCACAAATCATACAACACAGGGCCCTATGTCAGACTCGACACCTCGCGCGCCCATAATAAAAACATACGGAAGCTTACACTAGCAGCGTTTTGACGATCACGCAACTGCCCTGCTAGGCCGCTCTTCCGTAAGCGGTAGCCTACGCCGACAGCGTTTTGACGATCACGCAACTGCCCTGTCAGGTCGCTCCCTCCGCTGAAAATATAATCACGACGGTTTTGCACCTCGGGACGTTCACGCCCGAGTAGACAGATCGATCACGCCTGTCTGCCGTCAGGTGTCATACGAGTACCAACCTCGACTCCTCAACGAGTCAACAATAAAAAATACAAACATCTCATTCTACCCCGCTCGTCAATATCTCGAAACAACACCGTTTCAATACGGTGTAAATATCTCACCCCTGTGATATGATATGCATATGCTATGCATATAAACGTGATAATACATGAAAACATGCTTCCACATTAGACGTACGTAGAACACGTCAATCATTTAATCACATAGAAGCACATAAGATCATATATGTGTTTACGCATTGTAGATGAATAATCACCTACCTGTCCTCCCGATAAAATCAGTCGACAATCCTGGTGAATTTCTACAGTTCGAATATCTGGGCACAAATATTATTATATCAATATATTTACTAAGTCACCTAACTTCGAAATTTCCAAACTCTAAGTCTCAAAACCCTAAAATTATCAAAACCCTAAAAATACGCAGAAAAATAGATGATATCGATAATTATTATATCTCGAAAGATTTGATATATAAATGAAATACCGGAACTTTTATTGGTGGAGAATTAAAATTTGTTCATAAATGTCGAAACCTTAATTCATTGGAATTATAACACCTAAAACTTATAATATATCGAGTTTGTTAGGGAGGTTAAATGTCGAAGTGTTTCTTGAGAAAGTCGAGATCTCTATATGTCGAGTTCTTTATTGATATGCCGAGATCTTTGCATGACGCATGTTTGCAAAGGTTAAATATGTCATCTCGAAATCTTAAAGGTTAAATATCGAGATCTGGTTAAATGTCAAAATGATATGAAGAATCTCGAAATGATATGGGAAATGTCGAGACCTGATTAAATGTCGAAATGTTTCCGAAAAGGTCGAGATCTCATTGAATCACCTAAATTTTATAATAATAAATTATTCGTTGGGAGGAGTTTATTAGTGGAGTTAAATGTCGAAACTCATCACACAAAAAGTTATTAAAATAATCAAAGCTTGGAAATACTCAGAATCGGCCGAACTTCATCTTAACTATTATAATCTCATGTCACCATCGATAAAACCTACTACATATAATTTATTAGATATTCTAAGTTATGAAATTCTTTAATCGCCCATGTTAGTCTCATTAGTCCAATTACTATAACCTTATTTGGAAATATTCATCACCCATGATAAGGTTGACTATCTACAAGTAATTAAATATCTAAATGTACTATTCTACCCAAAGGATCATCATGCGTCTCAAAAAAAATTCTCCATCAAACGGCTCGAAGTTTAATAATCATATATATTCAAGTGTACAAGGAGTAGAATGTCAGCACCCAAAACAAGCCAAACTTAGGGTTTTAGAACGTATAATCATTCAGGAGTTCCACATATAATCATAAAAACATTCAAATAATCTAGTTGGGGTTTTGTATAAAACATGGTAACCCACGAAATTACTTATAATCATCACCTAGTTACAACAATGGCATTCAACTAACAAGAAAAATCTGAATATATTAGGTTCAAGAGATAATACCTTGCTTGAGTTTTCAAATTATTGGATTTATGTAGCTGAGGTTCTTTCGTTTTCTTTCTCACCTTCCTTCGTATGATATCTTTTCTAGGTATCAAAGTTTGTTTTTAAACTCATCAATACGGATATGTACTGAAGTAAAAAAAATAAAATGATGTTGATTAGACAACTTGGTAGATGACGAGTTTTTTGCCTAAGAGCTAAGTAATCTTATAGTTATCTCATGTACTTTGGGCTTGTGGCTTTATTTCGAAATACACCCCCATCTAAATATAGCCCAAATTAATATTATTCTAACCTTACAAGTTCTATTTAGCTTCTTGAATAACTTTCGAATTCAGAACCATAGGAATTTATGCATTTATTCTACAACTGAAATTTCTTTATCAGACTTCCTAACTCACAGAATTACATATAATTACATCAAAACACCGTATTAAAATTTACGGGTATTACAACCCTACTTCCTAATTAGAATTATTTGGCGGATTTCCGCAACGAAAGTCGCAGAGGACCCGATTTATCAAAAACTTTTTAAAGAAAATAACATACATATATAATCTAAAGTCGGGTGTTACAAAAACGTCATATAATTACATCGGGCCGAAGCCCCAAAATCCAAACCCGACTATCCTACGCCTCTCCACAGGTCGCGTCCCATGTACTGCAACGCCCTCAAAAGCCCGTGGAGTCACCGCCGCCAGCCAGCCTACAGTTCACCCGGACACTCATCGGTGTCGGGCTCGGTTTTACCTATAAAAATAAAACCCTGAGCAAATTGCCCAGTAGGTGATAGTAAAAACATGCAATGCATGCGTGCACTCAACCCAATCCCAATCCTCACATCATAATAAAATGCACGCTCGATCCTAATTCACATCTCAACACATAACAGGGCCCTAGGCTAGACTCAGCACCCACGCGCGCAATGGCAAACTACGCCATAAACCATGCGGTAGCCCACGCCGGCCGTGCCAGTCGCTCCCTCCGCACACAATCTCAACCTGACGGTATTACACCTCGGTGTAGTGGCTCGAGTAGTGTACCACTAACCGAGTAGACAGAAATCTCACATCTGTCTGCCGTCCCTGAGCCAAATAATATCCGGTGGTATACACCTCGGGTGGCTCAATCCCGAGTAGATGGGTGTCGCAAACCCCTCTCCCACCAGGTGCTACACGAGTCTAACCTTGACGTCCAATAACGGTCACTCTACCCCACTCAACCGACACCGTAAGGTGTCACCGTACAATTACGGTATCTCATCAACCTCTCACGTGCATGTCGTGAAATGCACATATAATCAATCGCATGTAACATATACACCGAAACCACATAACTTGTATAATATCAACCTAGGCCAAATGTTTAATTTAAAATATGATTGACCCGAAAATATAAGCCATAGTACGACATATTTTATTTTAAAATTGATTTGGGCTGAAAATAATTTTATTTAAATGTATTGGGCCTAAAATAGGGCAAAATCCCAAAATAAAATTCGCTGGTCAACTCCAGTCAACGCCCAAATCGAAATCGCCCGGTCCCACCTAAAACGCTTGGTCAACCCGCAAAAGTTCAGGTCAACATTCGAATTCAAAGGACTTTCGCCGCATTCGCAAATCGTCGGATTGGGCGCGCGAAGCCCGATTTCAAGCCCGCGAGAAACCTGATTTCTCTCACAGGAATCACCCGCGAAAGTCAATCGGCCCGCGAGACTTAGATCGGCCTGCGACGCCTCTTACAGGAATCACCCTTCAAATCGGCCCGCAAAAGACTACGGCCCGCGAGAACCCGAGTTTTGGCCCGTGAAGACTTATTTCACTCACGCATCAAAAATCTCTGGGCCCGCGAAGTATATTTCGCGACCCCAAAATCCATTCGGCCAAATTTACTATTCATTTAACATTCTTTTCTATCCATCCCACGAATACATCGGCCCGCGAAATAATTAGCCCGCGAGATAAAATTAGCCCGAATCACCTAAATTTCTCGCGATAGCCACTGTTTCAATCGAAAACACTACTGTAGAATAAAAATCAATTTTTCATGCCCCAAACCCTAAATTCCAGAAAATCCTAACTCGATCATCAATCAAAATCACATAAGCATATCATTAAATTGCAGAACTCATATTTTGAGCTCAAGAGGCACATAATAACACATTAACACATCATAAAAATTTCAAAAAACCTTAAAATAACTTCTTCGAACTCGGATGACCCGTTCATCCAAATTCTGGGATTTTTAGGAATGTATTACGCTTTGTAGGGGTTAAAAACCACCTACCTATCCTCCAAGCTTAGCTTGATGGTTGTTTATGATGTTGAGCTAGCCGCAAACTAATCCTCTTGTTTCGTCCGCCACCAATTTATTTGCTCTAACTTCAACTAATTAACCAAGCCACGTCAAACACCAAACACAACACATAAGCTTATTACAAATCATAGTTACGGTTCTTACCCCCGTCTTAAGCTTGTTGGAATTTATTTCCCTATATCAAAGATCTGCTCGATTGTCTAACTCCTTCACTGCTTGGTCGTCACCTCCTAGCTCTGTTAAGAATGATATGAACTGAGAGTGCTCGTCGGAAACTCTTAATTCTCGTCCTCGTTGGGTTCGCTCATCACCCACACTCACTTTCCTATTTCTTCTTTTCTTTCTTCCTTCAGTTACTCACGTTTTTGGTTTGTGATTATTTCTTATGTGTTTCATATAGAATGACCAAGTGCTGATAAGTCCCTCACGTGTATTTACCCTTCCCATTAAGTAATCCCACGTTTCTATATATTCTAAATCAATTATGATTGGTTTTTAGGCTAAGTAGCAAATAGGGGCATGATTTCCAACTTGGGGCTTCCCATGTTTTAAATAACCTTATCCTTATCTTATTTTATTTGGGCCAAAGCAATTATCTATTTGGGCCACTTTCCTTTATAAATTAACTAGTTTATTGCCCGTGCATTGCACGGGTATAATTTTTTTTGTTAAAACTATTTACTTAATATCCAAAAATAACTGAGCTATTAATTATTTATTTGGCTTCATAATATTTGTTTCTCGCTAGTTGTTTGGTCATGCATGCAACACATGATTCTTTAACTTGTAACAATTGAAAGTTAATAAAATGATTCAACATAATTTTCCATAAAAACTCAAACATCACAAATACACGCTACGTCCAAATATACGGAGTAATACTTGCTTCTCTGTTGTCGACTCATGTCCATAGCACAGGGAGGTCTATGAGACTATGCCAGCATCTTGATGTATGACTTCCCATAAAAATCGAGAAAGATGATTGAGGTAGTGAACTGGCCATAATGACTCGTGGTAAAAACAGGCTTGTCTTCTAAATTTTCCAATTGCGATGCGAAACAAAATACCTTGTACGACAAAATTATCAAAAACGAACCAACAAAAAACCTCAAATATCAAACCTTAAAACTTGAAATTTAAAGATCCCTCCCTAACCAAAGGAAAAGCGTAATAGAAAGTATATATAGCAACCGCACCAGATTTTCCGAAAAGACAATTTGGAAAATGAATGCAGCAAATATCACCGAAGCATCGCCTGGGTGCAACACGTATTAGGTGGAGCACACCACGGTATTACCCAACACCAGACTGGATATAAACGGAAATCAACAGATGATTAGTATTTGATGAACGACTGGTGCAGTGTAATGTAAAAATGACTAAATATGGCTAATGAACACAAACAAAATACTGAATGGATTTTTCGAAAAAGCATCAATCTAGCCTATTTGTATTTCTTGCAGCATTACAACATTAATGACTCGGTGAGAGTGATAATGAAATAATGCTGAATGACAAAATCGAGGTACATCATAAGGTCAATAGGGTTCATTCACCTCTAATAGAATTGATCATGTCAGCATTTAAATCATTCGAGGAATATTCCATCCATCCTTGGCTGAAAACCCTTTAAAAGTTATCATTCATGCTTACATTCATTGCATATGCTCCTATTGTCAATACGGTCCATAGGTCCTGATAAATCTTTAATGAATGTCTTCAAGAAATGGTAATGGTATTCTTCAAGTATAAAGTCCAATGATAAATGAAATGCTACTTGGGGTATACCTTTTGGACTGCGTGAGGTGGTGAAACTATTGTTGTCCGCGGACCTTCTAAAAAGAGTCGTGCCTGCCTCAATCGTTCTCAGTGGCCATTCCTTTTTTTTTCTTTGGTTGGAATTCCTTTGCATAGCTGTAAAAAAGGATTACATTTCAGTGAAAAGATATCAAATTTTCCTACCAAATCCTACCAAGCAATCCTCCAAATCTTTCTAAGAGCAGGAATTTGTATATGATGAAGGCATAGACAACTTATGAATCTTATCAACTATAATGCTGATAGCATCGCCCACAATGTCTTCGAGATGTGTCGCCCCACCTTTGATTTCATGCTTTTCCAAATATTATCTACCAAAGCTTCTACTAATTGTCGATTTTCGACGCTCACCACATATGGTAAGACAAAGAAATCTAATAAATGAATACTAAAAACAGGAATATAACCTAGACCAACCCGCTTTACTGTTATAAAGATATAGATAAAGAATTAAGACATTAAAACACTTTAATTACACAACAAATATGATTATAAGAATAAAAGTATTGTGTTACCAAACTCATCATAAGGGTGCTAATACATTGCAGATTATTCATAATACGATATTAATTGTATGGAAAAACAAAATTCAGCCCATTAAACTGAAAACTTTAGTAACATAAAAACCAATTTTAGGCTTATATTTCGTACAACCAATATGCAACAATATACAAAAGAAACTGAATATTCAATATTTGAACATCAATCTACCAGAACAACAGGAAAAAGACGAAAAAAAGGAAAGAAAAGATTCTATATCAGAAACAACCTAATATATATTTAGCTTTATCAAATTCTGATCCCTCGAATTACAAAGGAAACAGATCTATAGAAATTTTTTCAACTTATTTACATCATCCACCAACTGAGACTTGTTGTTCTCCGGTTTCTCATCATATCGTCGCCTCGTCGGAACTCGGAATAGCTTAATCCCTGGTCGAGTGATCAGCGTTGACATCATATACGTTTCTCGTGAATTATAAACAAAAAAGAAAACTTACCAACTAAATATAAAAAAGATTTGAAGTAACACTTTGGTCATATATATGAATTATACATGCTGGTAAATAATATGACATTCCCAAACATTTCCACTTATCCGAATAGAACCTTTTACAGCCCCCGGTATAAATCCCATCTAAGCCAGCGACCCAAAAACAGTCCAACTTTCCTCGCAAACAACAATCTTAGTCGCCGAAGTAAAAATGTCAATCGAGCCCCAATAAAAGTGACAGAAGTCATGAAAGGCACACACATTATCAATAAATTAATTAGCACATTGAGAATGACACGACACTCAAAAGAAAAGGTCTTTATTATGAGGACATGCTATTGGAATTTGGAATAGGTACCAGCTTTACCTCGCTGACGAAGAATTGTAAATCTCGATGTGAACAGCTCTTAAATATTCGAGTTTCTCTTCACTTCCTTTGCTTTAAGATTTGCTATTTACTTCATCTTTCGTACCTGCAAATAATAAAGTGCCTTAAAAATAAGAAGAGTAATAGTCTATGGAAGTATCATAGGGCTTGAATCAATTGTTTCCAAAACAGACTTAAGCAATCACTCAACTAAGCCACTTCATACCTGCAACTCCATAAGGGAACTCTACTAACATCCCTATTGGTTACGGAAAACCAAATTTGCGACACTATACCGAGCCATAAAAAATAATGAAAAATAAAGAAAAAAACTAAATGAAAAATGGAAAATACCCCTTTGCCTGAATCGCTGCCACCCCTTGCAGTGCCCCAAACAGCCGTTTGCCTAATCAATGGCCGCTCCTCGCACTGATCTGACCCGTGTGGCCGCAAAACTTTACGGGTTACGCCATACCAGTCAAAGGCTTGCTCCGAACCCAACTTCAAGCTACTATAGAAAATGAAAATGATACGCACTAAATGAAATTAGGTAAGAATTTGATCCTACATAACCAATCGGCAGTAAAGATGAAGAATTACAAACGAACGGACAATACAAAATAAAAGAAGTAATCCCCGATGAGAGGTGCTTGATTTGTACGGACGCTCCGACGTTGACGATGATGTTCACCGCTCCTTCTTCCACGGAATCTCAGAGGGTGCTGGGTAGTGGGAAGCCTACCTTACGAAAATTATCGTCGGTCTTCAACGAAGTTGAGCGTGCGCTTTGGGAATGCGATGGGAGCAGTAAACTGTAAACCCTTCTATTAGCAGATCGTGGGTTGTTTTTTTCTTTTAATTATTTTACTAATTAATTCAAAAATTAAGAGTGGAGGACACGTGGCACCATTAGGTGAAGCCTACATTTAAATGTATATATAGGATTACTCCAAATTGGGCTTTCACTATTTCATGTGGCTTCTATTATTATTAATATACTTTATTACTTGGGCTCCCTAGTCTTCTCGGCCCATACGATTCTATTTAATCCTGGGACCTAATTACTATTTTCGGTTTCATTCGAATTTTGTTCAAAATATTTCTTAGGAATTTTATTCCTAATATTTTCTTCCCTAATTGTCTTGAAATTTCCTATCGAAATCCCGCTTTAAATTTGCGGGTATTACACACTATCTTCAAGAGTAAAATAGTGTATTGTTTTTAATATCATTTTACTTTAAAAAACTTACTTTAATTATATTCATATATTTTGTATTGTTTAATAATTAAATTAAAATCAACGTTAATTTTCTTTCATTCATTGATATTAATTTTATTATAGAATTTATTAAAGCTACTTAATAATTATTTTCTAAATTACATTAGAAAAAGGATTTCTAGAGGTAGTTTAAATTTAAATTGCAGTATGCACTATCTTCAAGACTAAAACAATGTTATGGTTTTTAATATCATTTTACTTTAAAAAGCTTACTTTAATTATATTCATATATTTGTATTATTTAATAATTAAAGTAAAATCAACGTCAATTTCTTTCATTCATTGATATTAATTTTAATATAAAATTTATTAAAGCTAATTAATAATTATTTCCTAAATTACATTAAAAAAGGATTTCTAGAGGTAGTTTAAATTTAAATTTACATTATCTTTTGTTTATACTCCCTCGATTTTATTTACTTGTCGTTTAAGGTTTTTTCACTTATATTAAGAAATAGAATAAAATGTCTAATATGCCCCTAATTAATTGCTTAAGCCTTTTTAATATATTCCATTTAATAATTGTTTGATCATTTATTTTCACATATCACGTTTCTATTTGTCTACTAAAATGTCTTATTGGAAGTTGTAATATTGAAAATCATAAAAAAGGGTAAAACTGGAAATATGATAAATATTTGTATTGAAATCTGTAAAACGACATCTAATTAGAAACAAAATTAGAGAGCTAAAACGACATGTAAATAAAATCGGAGGGAGTATAATTACTAATGGTAACAATAAATATAGGTATTAATTTTACTGTAGAAAATAGAGTTTACAGAAAATATTATATATTTTACGAGAGTGCCAACCGAGAGGTAAAATCCTAGGAATTCACCAAGTTGTAACATTTGGAAACTCACTCCCTATTTTTTTTTAAAAAAAATCCCTTTTTCTTCTTTTCGAATTAATCATATAGCTGAAATAAAGAGAATTAATGTATACATAGACTATTTTGGTTGGATCGAAGGAATTGATGAGGGTAAATAAAACGAAAATGAAAAGCGAGAAAGGATGGGTGGAAATAGGCGACGGTCGTTAGCCCACCGTAAGTCCCCCACCGTGTGTTAATATAAACATCGATTGAATAGCAACTAATAATGGCCATCATCATTGATTAGTAGTCTCGATATTGGCAAAGACAATCATCACAAACAGGCACCATTATTATGCTCGAAAGCATTGGGAGATACTCCATTCCATCCCAAGAGAGAACCAACGTACCATTTTTTCTGCTGATATAATGAATTCACTCTCCCTCTTGATGTAGTAGTAGTAGTATTCTGATGCATCTCACATGACGTTTTCAATGAACCTTCTTTGGAATAAATGCAATGGAAAGAAGAAAATTGGTCCCTAATGATGCACCGATATTTAGGTGATCTTTCGGGGTTTATTTCGAGTTAATTGGGGGATTTAAATCCTGATTTCAGCTTAATGTGGGCATATTAAGCTATCATGATAGTTTTTTCTATTTGGGATCTTTCTGCAATTTTAGCATAGATTTGGGGCTGTTTTGCAATTTACAAGATTTGGTCAGATTAATCAGTCCATACACGAGGCTGAGGGAAACTGTCATGCGCCCAAATCACTTAGAAATTTTTCGCGTTCTAAGGACTATGGGCGCAACACGGCGACGACGTGGTATGACCGGACCACGCCGCTAAGCCTAATGCGGAATGACCGTGCGTGAAGGGAAATGAGCCTCTTTTGCTCGACCCGCGAAATTGAAGCTAATGAGTTGTGTTTTGTTAACCTCGAGTCCACACCAAAGGGAGCGCACTCCCAACCCAATTCCACTATAAATCGGGGGCCCCAAGTTATGGGGAAGTACAAGCTAAGTCCTAAGACTATCGTGACTTGTACAAAGACTCGGCACACGTACACACGCACAATGCAAGTAAGCTAGATTGCTCTACAAGCTAACGCACAAAGACCACTAAGACACCTCTCGAAAACTCCTCTCAAATAAGCCAAGTGAAGACCTATTTATAGAAGAGCCAAAGAGCTTCAAGTGGGGCAGCCGGCCGAGGTGGCCAATGGGCGCGCTGCGCGCGCCGCGCGGGCTGGCCACTGGCGGGTGCTGGCAGCCTGACCTAGGCAGGTCAGGGCTGGTCTGATTGTGCTGTTTGTAGCTGGGCAGGGCTGGCTGGGCCTTGCAGACACTCCTCAAGTCTCTGGCCTACAGGTGTGCTTGCTTGGCTGGCACGGCAAGGCAGGGCAGTGGCTGGCCAAAGGCTGGTGCGCGATGATGGTCTGACGCGCTGACGAGGTTGGCCTGGCACAAGGCAACTCTCGGCCACTGCTGGATGCTGGCGGGGCATCATGGCCTGACCGGATGCCAAGGCTGGGCAAGGCTGGTCAAAGCTGGCCGGCCACCAAGTTCAAGGCGCCCCTTGAACTTTTCGCCCATGCGTGAGTCTGCCGCGGAATGATGGCCTGCCGTGGCTGACACGGCCAATCCAAGGCTGCCTCCGCCTGGCCCGATGCATGGCCGCCACGCGGCCAACGTTCGGCGGCCCAGCCTGGCACACGCGGCCAGGGACAGCGGCGCACCGCGCCACGCTGTCAAGGTCCGGCCGCCATGTCACCAAGGTCTGGCCGCCACGTAGGCTGGGACCGCCGGGTCCGGGCGGCTGGCCGCCGCCTGGGCAGTGCTTTCGGCGAGTCTCCAGCGAGCCTAGTGAAGGTAGGCCGCGTGCAGGGTTGCACGCGCAAGTGCCGCCGCCGCGCGCGCTCTGCGAGCGATAACGCGTGCGCACGCCGAAGGTGCTGCGATTAAGTACATCGTCAACATAAGATAAGTATTCTTTTAAGAACTGAAATCAATAGCATGATTGTCCTCGGTGAAGTCGGAGTCCCAGATTTATCTTTGACTAAAATCATTTCGTCGTGCTTCGTTATTTATTGGGTCATTACCTTTAAATCGTGTTTTATTATTTATCTGCGCATTTTCCTTTATCACTTCCTCAACTACCAACTTGCGATTGTTCAAAATAAAATTAGAATTAATATAATTTCGGTACTTAGTGACACAGTCCTTTGGGTTCGATATCCGTACTTACGTACACTATTAATTGTTAGAACGATACGTACACTTGCGTGTTTACGAATTTTTCGCAACAAGTTTTGGGCGCCGTTGCCGGGGACTGTGATTTTTACTAATATCGATACCGAATAATTCTAGTCTTACTTTGAACTTATTATTATTATTATTATTATTATTATTATTATATTATTATTACTACTACTATTATTTTTATTATTACTACTATTATTATTTTTATTATTAATATTATTATTACTATATATTATTATTATTATTATTATTATTCTTATTATTATTATTATTAGCGCATTAAGGTGTTTAACGATTTATGCGAAAGTTTGGGAGCGCTAACTTACTTCCTTTAAATTCGGAGATCGAGCGAGCTTGTCGAGAAAATCGAAAAAAGAAGAAGCAAGCAGTCAACCAAACACAAACAGCCATGGCTGATAACGAAAACAATAACGGAGATAACGAGAATCATGTGCCGCTCGGCGAATATGCAACTCCCTTTGTTGGTACTCAATCTTCTATTAGACGACCAGCGCTTCCTCCGAATAACTTTGAGCTTAAGCCGATAACATTTCAAATGATTCAACAAATTCCATTTTATGGATTACCAAGCGAAGATCCAAACGCCCATATCGACAACTTCTTGGAAATCTGTGATATGATCAAATATAATGGAGTTTCTGATGACGCGTTACGGCTGCGACTGTTCCCATTCACGCTACATGATAAAGGTAAGGCATGGCTGAATTCTCTTCCAACCAAAATATTACAATATGGGACATGCTCGCTAGTAAATTCCTTGCCCGATTCTTTCCACCTGCGAAGAAACAACAGATACTCAAGGAGATCACTCACTTTACTCTAATCGATGGCGAGTCACTATATGAATCCTGGGATAGATTTAAGGAGCTGATGAGGAAGTGTCCGCACCACGGTATACCTAAATCGCAACAAGTCTTGAGCTTCTACAACGCTATAGGTGGTGCTGAAAGAGCCGTCATCGACGCTTCTGCTGGAGGGACAATCATGAAGAAGACCGCTGATCGTACATGATAGTAAATTGGTCACGGCACTATATGCGACGGTTTGTGAAAATTGACGCCTAAAGGGAGTTGATGAAGATTTTTTATTTATTAAAGTTACGCGATGGTTGTTTTCTATCAATCGTTGTGTATTGATATCCGCACTGTTAAGCATCGGTTGTCGCTACAAACCGTCGCATAATATATCACTTTCCGCGACGGTTGTTACTCATAAACCGTCACGTAAGCTTTATGCGAAGGTTACGGGGATAGCAACAGTCTTGCATAATGTTAACTTAATCGCCCCCTTCTTCCTCACTTTATTATTTTATCATTCACAAAAAAACAAACCACGACGCGGCAAAAGCGAGAGACCCTGAGCGGTTCTGGCGACTCCAATAGATCTCCTAGCTGCTTCGACGCGGCAGCTTTTTTGGCCGACGATTGTTTCTATTCCCGGCGCTCGCTCGAATAGGTATATAATACTCATGCAACTCTTGATTTTACTTCCTTTATACAAATGCTACGACCTCACCCCTAGTTATTCTAGTTCCACCTCCTTAACTTGTGGGTAGAGTTAAGCCACGCATCACTAGTCTAAACTATTCCTAATAATATCTTGGTTCTATAATGTTCTATAAAGTTCTATGATATCTCTATTCCATGAGGTTCTAGATATTTGGCTAATATATCTCCAAAGTCACTACTAAATTCATATGTTAATAGTCCAAATCAAGTTTATATATTTTTAACAAAATTGTCATAGTCCACAGTCTCGATGATAGCAACGAACTCTACCTCCAAATGCTCGAGGAGTCCACGGGCTTAAACGAAGACCGTGATTCTCCACGGACAAGTGCACATCATGTCCACGGCCATGAATGGGGAAAGAAAATGAAAAAATTTTCCAAAACTGCCGTTTTCCCGCTGAAATAGAACCGACTCTCACCACTGTAACCGCCCCTATACGATTCCCAGTGGTTAGGCGCTCCCTCCAAACCAAGAACCGTCGGTATATAAACCATGAGCTAGTCTAAATTTAATAATGGACCGTTTGGATTCCAGTTTTGATTTGAAATTCGAGTTTCTCTCAATTCTTCCGTTTGGCAATCGGGCGGATTTGAATTTCTATTTCATCTAATCCGAGGTTAAATCTAAATGCTTATTATTTGTCGTATTTGAAATGCCATGTCAAATAATCCGTTTGAAATCCAATGTTGAGCGTAATGTGTCTTTCGTAAATAATAATAATAGTAATAATAATAACAACAACAACAACAACAATATAATAATAATAATAATGTTAATAATAATAATTATAACAATTAGTGGACAATGAGTCAAGCAAACTCGCGAGCTCGAGCTCACTCATGGGCGCTCGAAGCCGGCTCCCGAGCTTGTTATGCTTGATATTTATTATTTTATTTTCTTTTTGTACTTTTAAAATTTTTAAGAAAAAGATAGAAGTCAAGTTCGACGAGTGTGAAATTTGGTTATTTTGCCTTACTGGGCCTTATTGGGGGCAGCCCACATAGGAGGAGAGTTGATCATATAAGATACGAGCTTCCATCCTAAAACCAATTGGTGATAGGTGGAGTGGCATCATCTACTTATATACCGATCAAACTCTCATCAATTATCCGATGTGGTACACATATGACTTATTTACGGTTTCCTATTTTAATACTTCCCCCTCACATGTGAACCACATTTATTTTTTAATTGGTCAGGAACGCCATTTCTTTTCGAAACCCGCCATATATTTATTTATTTTTTTTTTAATTTGAGACGGATGAGGAACGCCACTCATTTCGAACCCCACGGGCCACAAGGACATTCAGCTCTGATACCATGTAAAATTTGTTATTGGGCCTTACTAGGCTTTATTGGGCTGGCCCACATAGGAGGAGAGTTGATCATATAAGATATGAGTTTCCATCCTAAAATCAATTGGTGATAGGTGGAGTGGTCTCAGCTACTTATATACCGATCAAACTCTCCTCAATTATCTGATGTGGGACACATGTGACTTATTAGGGTTTTCTATTTAACAACGAGCTTCATTTTGAAATCCGAAATATCCTGAATTCCTACTCGAGCTTCATTTGAAATACGAAATATCCTGAATTCCTAATGTTTGCCAGGGGTTTGGATTTGAAATTTAAATTTTAAAATTCATAATTTTAAATCATTCGATTTCGTTCAAATACACGAATCCAGACGCACTTCAAGTGACTGAGTATTGAAAACCATCGAAATTTACTTCCCTTTAGAATGCATACCAACAAATTAGGCTATAACCTCATTCATTTCAAAACAACACAAAATATACCCTTTTGGAATCGTCGATCGTTGTCCCACATGCCATGCTAATATAAGAATTGAAGTGGTCCCACGCTAACGTTGCACGGCTTACTGTCACAGAACATCTTATCTAGCAAATTCACTTGTGAAACAAAGATAATTCACTTTCTCTCGATTTTCATTCATTCTTGCAAGCTCGTCCACAGTTCTCCCATTTTACAGGCCGAAAGTTAGCAACCACTTAAAGTAAGTAACGCTTCCCTTTGTGTAGTAATTATGTATTGCCGATTGCCCAAAGTCGACGACGTAAACATAATTAGTTGTAATCTTGCGCTAACATCGAGTGTTAGCTTCTTGTCTGAACGCTATATGGCTTCCCTCATCATCTCACGCTAGCTAGTTCTTGATTTTCTTTTTTGGATATTTATGCTTATGGAACTCGAATTGCTCTATCCTAGATTCACTTCCCCGTTTCAATTCCGAGTGCAAAATCAATGATGTATTGGTTCGTGTCTGAAAAAAAAAAAAGTCATAATGAACATCATTGATTCAAATTTGCTCATATCTGCTGGCTTGCTGTCAATTTTTAGGTTATCCACTTGAGAAAATAAATGGCTTTTACGCCATTCTCAGGAGCTTTCTCTAATGGCGAAACCATTATTCACTTACCTAGAAACAAATCGAAATTATACGATCGTCGTCGAGCGTACAACGAATTCCAACTGGTGAGCTTGCGTGCGCTGGTACTAAATTGAACTATAACCGCCTTCTTAGTAAAAATTCGACGGGACTGAAGCTTCTTCGAATAGGGCTTCTTGCCCGTTGTAGTAAGTCGTCTTTTGCCACGCGTCGTGGAATAAACAACGTTATATCGGAGGTGTGTGGCTTTATTAGCCGAACCTTATTATTTTCTTCTCCGCGTCTTTCTATTTGGAACAAAAATTAATTTTTGTTAGGTCAAAAAGAAAATTGATGTTTTTTTCGAGCGGTGGGCTATGCGAACGGTGCGGCGATCTTAGTGGCGCTAACGCTAATGCTAACAACTCCGCAAGCCGACGCCGTCGATGCGTTGAAGACTTGCACTTGCTTGCTCAAGGAGTGCAGGTAAGATTTTCGGTACGTTTCTATTCTAACGTGCTCGCTTCGAACTTCTCTCTAACATGCATACATATGTGGTTATGAAATGTTCCTCTTTTTTTTTTTTTTTTGTATAGGTTAGAGCTCGCCAAGTGCATCGCCAATCCTTCGTGTGCTGCAAATATCGCATGCCTTCAAACGTGCAATAACAGGCCCGACGAAACTGAATGTCAGGTACATGACATATCGCAAAGCTCGTATCTTTATGAATAGAAAATTGAAATATGATACGCTTCGTTCAAGTTTGACTTTTATGTGAAATGGTCGTTCTATGTGGTATCATTGCCCGGGCAAAGAGTCTTTTGTAAGAATCACCAGTCATCACCACCCATTAAATGAAAATTACAATTTTAATGATAGATAATAAAGAAATCGGCCTCCACAAGGAATGAGATGGAAATATAATATAATGAACTCCCTTCAAGCCTATAGCGAAGTGGTCATTCAAGGGTATCTATAACATGTCAGATGGTTATTATTGGTTGGTTTAACCGCAGTTCATCTTTTGGTTGTTAAGGGCTTGCTGATTTTTTCTATATTATTGCTCGGGGATCAAATGCCAGATAAAATGCGGAGATTTGTTCGAGAATAGCGTAGTGGACGAGTTCAACGATTGCGCGGTGTCGCGCAAGAAGTGCGTGCCGCGTAAATCAGACGTCGGGGAGTTCCGGTGCCCGATCCCGCAGTTTTGGTGAAGAGCTTCGACGTGAACGATTTCAACGGAAAATGGTACATAACTAGTGGTTTGAATCCTACGTTCGATACCTTCGACTGCCAACTCCACGAGTTCCACACGGAGTCGAATAGGCTCGTAGCTAATATTACGTGGCGGATAAGGACACCCGATACCGGGTTTTTCACCCGATCCACCATGCAACGGTTCGTTCAGGATCCAAAGTATCCCGGCATACTTTACAATCACGACAATGAGTTTCTTCACTACCAAGACGACTGGTATATCTCTTGTAACTAGTTTTTTTGTTATCGTATTATTCATTTTAACTTTAGCTCGAAGGGAGTGTATATTTCGATACCATCCCCTCCTTATCTTTCTTTTCTAAACATAGATGTAGTCCACACTGGTTAGCTGCATTGTTACAGTAGGTGGAATTTCTAACCCTTAGGTCAGGGGTTCAATTCTCATGACTCTACCGTGGTGAGTAAATTTAGGAAGTTTATCTGTCCCTGAGCATTAGTCCTACTCCTCGGAGTGTGGCATTAGCCCATAGCCGATTGTGAGTGGGATGGCTCAGGTCGTAAAAAAAGAACTTAAACGTACATTTTTCCCGTAATGGATGGTCTGGGTATTCGCACGCATGGCCTCTTGAACTCCAATATCATATTAATGTCCACTAGGAAGAGCGGTCCATCTAGCACGGGAAAATCTACATGGACGTTGAGAATAGATTTCAACGTCCAAGTTGATATTCAACTTCCAATTATCTTTTTTGCATTCCACAATCGAGGTGATTTAATTCGAGCGCTCCCCAACACACGGTGGCGGAAATTTGTATATAGGTACATACTATCTTCGCAGGTGAAGGGCAAAGCGGACGACTACATATTCGTATACTACAGAGGGCGGAACGACGCATGGGACGGCTACGGCGGGGCGGTTGTCTACACGAGGAGCCCGACCCTGCCCGAGAGCATAGTGCCTGAGCTTAGGAGAGCGGCCATGAACGTGGGACGGATTTCGATCAGTTCATCGCGACGGACAACACTTGCGGGCCCGAGCCGCCCCTCGTGGAGAGGATAGAGAGGACCGTGGAAGAAGGGGAAGAGATCATAGCCAAGGAAGTCGAAGAGATCGAACAGAGAGTGGAGAAGGTGAAGAACGAAGAGGTGACTCTGTTTCAGAGGCTTGCCGAGGGCTTTAAGGAGCTGATGGAGGACAAGGATTACTTCTTGAATGAGCTCAGCAAAGAGGAAATGGAGGTTTTGAATGGACTCGAGATGGAAGCTGCTGAAGTTGAGAAGCTCTTTGGTAGGGCACTGCCTTTGAGAAAGCTCAGGTGATTGATTACAGTAAGTAGCATCTTGTACAATGTGTTTGTTACATCTCTTTCTTTTGGATAAATATCTATCATGCAAACAAGTACCATTTTCCACTGGGCCTTTTAGCTTCTCACCAACTTTAAGCTACATCACATCATCCATCGAACATCAAAATAGATATCTAACAAGAGAGAAGCCATGGACCAAAATCAGCATTCAAAAACACCAAACTGCGCAAACAAAACCAACATAGTAGCCTGTATATACTAAGATATCTTCCACTGGAAATGGAAGAGAAACTGAATTACCAGTGACGTTGGAATAGGACAACATTGTCTTAACGGTATCACTTTCATGGAAAGCAAGAGGAGAGTAATGTCCTGTCCTGCAACAAAGTGAATTTCCAAATAAAGAAAGAACCTTACTTTGTATACATAGTATATCGATAAGTTCATGCACTTAATAGCCTACATTGAATGTTGTAATAAAAAAGGAACCCTGTTATGATCAGACAGTAACGTAAACAGAATTTGAAAACAAGCATGGACTTGAAAATATTCTTGACGAAAAGGATACATTGGAGGATACAGATGGTTGGTAAGGTGCTAAGACCTTCAATGATGATCATCGTCTGCCGCCGTCAACACAAAGAGAACACATAAACAAGAATGCTCACTCACTACAGATGAATTATATAAAAGACAAACAAAACCTGGACGAAAGAACTCGAACCTCGGGAAAAAAATTGTAGTAGCCAAATGGGGAACTCCCAATACAGAGAGCACACATATGTATAAGCCGGGCTATTCTAAGTCTTCATAGGCGTTGTCAGAGTCTGCAGTAGGGTCGTATCTGTCCTCAAACTTGTAGGGTTCTTGACGATGGGAGCTGCTGCTATGACTACTGTTCGATGATTTGCTCTTCCTTCTATTTCTATCACGTTTATATTCTCGATGGTCAGTGTAACTCTCTCTCTTCCTATGAGTAACACTGTCCTCATCATCGTCAATGTATCTTCTGTTACCACTGTGCTGACGCCTATGTTCATCTCCATCTCTTAATCTTCTTACGGGCGATTCTCTTGTCCTTTGTGTGAGATTTTTGTTTTGAACCTTCTGTATAGGACTCAACGCGGTGAACCTCTCTATCACCAATCTGTTCTCTTTTGACATTTCGGCTTGAATCATGAAGAATGGACGGGCCTTTTCTGGGATAGTGAGGCTGATTTGTATTTTGAGGAACTAAAGAAGCTTCTTCTGTTTTCTCAACATTACTACTTACTCCACCACCAGCTACCTTAATTGCTTCCATGTATTCCTCTATAATGTCCCTTGTTACCTGTTAGGTGCAGAATTGAATATTTAATGGCAATGTTTTTGCTCAAGATCTTACAAGAATCATTAACCACCCACAGTCATGTAATATGGAAAAGGGGAAAAAAAGCTATTACCAACCAAACTCCACCGATAATATAATCAAAGAAAGCAATAGTAGTTACTCAAGAAAGGCGTAATGCCAAATTATGAGGTTAGTGAAATATAGAAGCTTGATCTAAACTAGTAGACAGCTGCAGGTGTGCTATGTCATATTTTCCATTTCCCCATGTAATGCTCGAAAATACTAAAACAACTGCAACAAGGGAGTTTTTACTTAACTATATAAAACTTATAACACATAGTTTTATATCTATAGAGGTCGAAGGATATGCTCATGATTTCAAAGCCTGCCTAAGCGATCCATATAAGGTACAAAGTCCAACAATGAAAAGATGAAAAGAAAAGAGATGTAATACGGAAAAATGAGTAAAATGGAAATATACGGTGACTTACCTCAAAAGGATTTCGCTTCGACTTCTTTCCACGGTAAGACATCCTCCGACGTTTGTAATCTCGTTCCTCGGCCAATAATTCCTCCCTTGTCTTTGTTTTCCCATTATCCTAAATAATTGGAAAAAAAAAATTAATTAGATACTGCCAGAAATACTAATTGGAAAAAGGTTCAACGTAGTAATATCTATCGTCGACGTAAATACCGTTTCGTTGAGCCTTTGCCAGAGAAGCCCATCGTGTTCAATTACAGGTTTGTAGTCGGGTCGTCGTTTTCGCTCCTCTTCAGCCATTTTCGACACGTGTTCATGTTCCATATAACTACGCATTGTTTCCAAGAAGAGATAGATGATAAATTTTATAAGTGAAAGGGCAAAGGCAAAGACATAGTCCTTCCTACTAAAGCAAGAACTTTCCAAGCAATATTTGCAGTGAGAAGATCTTTTATTTGAACTTTATGTGCTTCAAGAAAATAAAATAGACCTCTTAATAACGCATTTAGAACACACAGCAGAGTATCAAAAACACGATTACATCACCTGTTGATATTAGACCAAAGATTTTAAACTGTACCGTTGACATCTAGTGAGAAGCTGTGAACGACGTACTGCCTTTATATGTTCTTCTATAACTGCTCTCTCCTGCAACTTGGCAAACAGCTTCTTCTACTTGCGAGAAGGAAACCTATATTATCCTCAATCGTTTCACCTTTACTGCACTCTTCTTCTGCATCTTTCCCAACCTCACTAATCGAAATAGCACTCTTAATATGTTCATTAAATTCACTGCCCATAATCTCACTCGAATCCTCACATTTTCTATCTAATATAGGAAACAAACAACCTTGCGAAGCAGACTCTAAGACACACTCTCTTATAATATCGATTGCAAAAGATCTTCCATTAACCTCACCGTACAACACAGCCAACTGCAAACCCAACCATGTCAACACTTCTCCTAAAAGGGGAAACTCACAGCTAGGATTCAGCTGAACTCTCACATCTTCCTTACTCATCATCAGACCGAGCGCATACCTGACGATTGCCTTCAAGCACAAACCGACCAATGCCGTGATGCTATCAGCCACTGCAAAATCGACCGCTATCCCATATTTCAGCGACCTCCCAACGATCCATTCACGCAAGAACGACAGCCCAGAGTGCCTCAGACTCGTAAAAGCACGCAAAACAGAGTACGAGGAAGAAATTGGGGCATGATGGCCGCCGTAGCCCCATGAATCTAACTCCTGGCGTAAGAACCAAATTTCCGACGGAAGAAAGAGGTTTGGGAAATAAGGGTAGTGATTTTGTCAGGGGATTTTGTTGGATTGAGGCATTATCGCACTCATTGAGCAGCGCCGGGGGTAGTGCGAGGTTTAGGGTGGGCGATTTGACTGTAACGTGACGGCGGAGGGGCAATTTTGGTAGAAGAAGTTGCTGGTGGTGGGGTTAATTTGAGGAATTTCGACGGCGGAGTGGCAGTTAAGGTAGTGCGAGAAGACGGAGGGGGGCGGGATGAGGTGGCTGGGATCGTGGAGGCAGGGTAGGGCGGTGGGTGGTTTGGTGTGGGCGGTGGTTAGGGTGGTGGGCAGTGAGTCGAGTGCGGCGGTGGTCAGCTCGAGGAGGGAGGTGAGATGGTCGAGGGCGGCGGAGAGGGTCGGAGATGGCAGGGATTGATTGCCGATGGGTTGTGGCGGCGGAGGTGGTAAGTTCATCGTGGTGATGGGCTGCGGCGTCGTAGAAGGAGGAAGGTTGTTCGTGGCGGCGGAAGGCGGCGGAGGAAACGGGGGGTGAGGTGGTAGTTTGACTGCTGTGA
The DNA here is from genome assembly GCA_027422505.1 of Craterostigma plantagineum. Classification (NCBI taxonomy): domain Eukaryota; kingdom Viridiplantae; phylum Streptophyta; class Magnoliopsida; order Lamiales; family Linderniaceae; genus Craterostigma; species Craterostigma plantagineum. Next base: position 24,655 of record JAPQWV010001595.1, read on the forward strand.
GGGTGTGAAGCGGCGGAGGTGGAGGTGGGATGACCGTTTTGGTGGTGGTGGTGGTGGCGAGCGGCGGCGGAGGTGGTAGGTTGTCCATGGCGGTGGAACATTTGATTTTCAATTTTTTATATTTGTTTATGACTGCTACAAATGTTTTCAGTCTTTTTACAACGATTGGGCTTGTTCTGGATCAACGAGCGTGCGAGCCCAGTCATGAGACTTCAAACTCGATCCAAGATGGATCATTACCACAAATGTTGTAAGGTGAATCTACATAAAAATACCCAATTGAATAAAATTTTTTCAAATAGGTACTCATGTCAGAAATATTTATAGATAGGTACCCGATTTAATGTTTACCTGTTCTTCAGTCACGCCGTACCTTCCTGTGTGTGTATGCGTACCATAACACTTAATATAGGGTACCTAAATGTGTTTGTACGGCGTACCTTATGTGTTATAGTTGCCGTACCAAGGCGTACCTAAATGTGCTAATACGGCGTACCATTTTAGTATGACGTACCACGATACGTTGATATAGGGTACCTAAATGTTTTGTATGGCGTACCTCCGGCGGATCGGGTACCTATCTGCAAAAAATTTATTCTACTAGGTACCTACATATAAAAAAAATCTGACAGGGTACTAAATTACAATTTTTTTCCAAATGGGTATTTATGTGTAAAGATCCCATGTTGTAATGATATCAAATCAAAGCATACATAATTTGTTACGATATATCACGAAAAAGAATAGTAGATATACCTTGAAATATTATCATAGTTACAAAAAAATACTGTACGTAAGTATTATATTATAACCCCATAATGTAGCATAGTGGTTGGGAGGATGGGATTCCACCTTAATCACACGTTCGAACCCTATATTGTTGATAATGAGATTTGCTGTGGGTCTCGTGAGCCAGGAAGGATATTAGTCTTGTTATCGTCTCATAGCCAACGTTGAGTTTCATATATGATTCAGACTGAACTTAATCGAAGTGTGAGAATCAGGTATCGCGTGCGGTGACAGCTCCATGTTTAGAAGTTTTGGGGGTCAAAAAGCAAATTACAAGTTTAAAGTTTGGGGGGTCAAGGTATATAAAAGAAAATTATTGAGGGGTAAAAAAGTTGAAACTAAAGTGTGCTTAAGAGGGTTCGAACTAAGGTGAATCATCTTACTATTGTAGTTAAAGAAGACAACATTTGCCACTATGCCAAAGAGTTTATACTTAGGATAACTAGTAATGCCTTATGACCCAATTGGTTGGGGGTCAATTGACCCTCCATGTCCCTACGTAGGTCTGTCCCTGTGCGCGGGGATACTTACCTGACCGAAAAAAGTAAGATTATATTAAAATTAATTTATGATATAATTATATATGTTAGAATATTATGATAACTAAAGAAAAAAAGAGAAATAAAGTATGAAATCTTATTCGCTGATGACACCATTATTTAAGTAAGATTATATTAAAATTAATTATGATATAATTATATATGTTAAGAATATTATGATAATTATATATATATGAAGGTAGAATGGGGTCTCTCCTGGTGAAGCCACGTCATCAAGGAGAGCCATCTCAGCCAATCAGAGTGCAGGAAAGTATTTAATTTATTTTTCCAATTATTTTCGTATGGCTAGGTGCAATGAATCTGACTGTTGAGATGCTTATTCTGATTATTGGGCTGCTCATCGATGCAAAAAAGCTGACATGGCGAGCTGTGGTTGGTTTATTCCTTTTCCAGCGTAACAGCATCCCAACAGTCTTCAGTCCTGCGCATCATACAATGATGTTGTAGTAATTTTGTTGGAAGTAGTCCAGAGTCGTTCGATGCAACCCTCAAGTTTAATGATTCTTTATGACATTCATTGTACGTCCCTATGTTTAATGTATCAATGTATAAGAAACGTTTTTTTATGCATCGCTTAAATAATCAGTGAATAAGAAACGTTCCTTTATGCATTTATGGTCCCGGAAACAAATGAGGTCCCACGCTTTGAAGTCTCCCTTAATGGTTCTCTATATAACGTGCTGCATGCCAGCTAGACGGCCTCACAGCTTGGCGGCCATGGGACATTTGATAAACCGGGCAGTTTGATGAGCTAAAGCCTAGATGTGAAGGCAAAACTGTTGTTGTCCGGTTTCTCCGTTCATGGACGGGAAGGAATTGAAGAAGAATGGGGAACCCATGATTGTGGATCTTATGCTGTTGGATGAAAAGGTGAATTGCATCCATCCTTGCTGGTTATCTAAAGGAAATCTGTAATTTTCCGCTCTATTTTGCATTGTCGGGATACGTTGATACAGGCTTCCATCCATATTCAGAGAGCTGATCGTTTTGACGGCTTTATTAAGGATGGACGGTTTTTTCAATATCTGATTTTGAAGTTGTCAATGCGCCTACGATGTATCGCATGACTGACCACCGATACATGCTAAGGTTCACCGATCGTACAACCATGGAAGAGGTTGATGAGGAGTCTTGCTCTATAGGACTTGATAAATTTCGATTTCGTTCCTACGAAGCGTTGCTAAAGTTGGCTGGCAATAATCAGGACCTACCGGGTATGTTCGTCTCTTTTAGTTATCTACCCTTTTTGCCTCGGTATTGTAGTTGCGGATGACATTTCTATCCAAAGTTTGCGAGCGAATGGTTGCTTTTCAATTTAGATGTGATTGGGTTGCTGTCTCGCGTGGTGGAGCCGGAACATGGAACGAGTAGTGGTGCTAGGCGAGCTGTCATGCGGGTTGTTCTGGATGGGTATGCATGGTTTCGTGCGGAATGCTTCATGTTTCAGAAACTGCCTGAATGTCTCATATAATGTTTTTCTTTGTAGTTTTGTGGACGTCTTCGTTACGATCTGGGACGATAAGCATCGGAGTTCTGCGATGCAGTCCGTTCTTCTGTCGGTCAGAATACAGTTGCGGTGGTCACAAGCATTAACCGAAAATATTTGGCGGAATTGCATTTTTCCACGACGTTCCATGCTTGAAAAAAATAGATGCTTTCAAGCAATTCCAATACTTGTGTATTTTGCATAAAGAAATTCGTATAAGCACAGATGCAGTGGACGTTTATTCTGTTGATCCATGCTTTTCGTTGAATGCATTTATTATTATCTTTGTTTCTATTCTGCTTATATATATAATTATGCAGGAAACCTATACTTAAAAACTACATCTTCATCGAACCTGTACGTAAACTACGAAGTGGACCCTGTATGCGAGTTCAGGAAGAGGTGTCTTAATCAATTTGTGCGTTTCCTAACGTTATACGCAGTCTGATTGTATTATTACATTATTGTGCAGGATGAATGCATTTGATAGGCCAGTTTCGATGTCATTAGGAGAAAGAAATGCTGATTTGACGCCTTGTCGTGTTTCCGACATACACGATTTCTTGTATCGGGAGACGGAGCAGGTATCGTTGTATTGCATTTTCATTGGTTGATTGAAGCTAAAAATCAAAATTTCTCTTTAAGGTAAGGAATTTGCATGCATTGCTAAGGTTGCCGAGGTATTGTGTAGGAGCGGTTGGCATTATATATCATGTTCTAGGTGTTCGAGCAAGTTTGAAAAATCAAAGTCGGAGCTGAATTGCATCAAATGTAGGGACCCAAAGGCTGTTGGAATTCTACGGTATGCAGAACGTGCAGCCTTACATTGCTATTTCTTATTTGGGTTGAATCTTTCTCTTTCTGTCCTTTTTTACACGGTGGTCCGCTGTAGGTTTCGAATGAAGTAATAGTTGAAGATGGAAGTGATACCGCGACGTTTGTTATATTCAATGGAGCAGGTACGAAGTACACAAACACCACTGCTGAGGAAATAGTGAGCTCATCGGTCAGTTTATGTAAATGTTGGTAATTACTATGAGTGTGCTGAATTTAATACTCGCTTCATTGGGTACATACGCCTATATATTTTGTAGCCTAATGATAGTCTCGGGGCAGCTTTGGTGATTATCCAATACCAGAGTGCATACTCAATTTGGTTGGGAGAACATTTTGTTCTACGTAAGAGTTAAACCTTTTGACTTCCGAAGCATGTATAGTAGTTTGCTGTGTCCCGTATGATAGAGCAGGTGGAAACCAAGTTGTCCTCTGAACGTCATGTAAATTATTTGTATATTCATACATAATTCGACTTTCCAATATCAATTCTTATTATGTCTTGTTAGGATGATGCACTGGATGGTGTTTTGACAAATTGTCAAGCTTCACAAGAGACAACTCTCAATAGTACAACCCTTGCTACCAATGGTGGTTACGGTGGCCGTAGCGATGCAGATGTACTTGAAGCATGTGAGGACAACGATAAGCATGCCGTTGAAACGAATGTTGATGAGATGACTTCTGCACAGGATGGCATCGATTGCATCTCTCAGTTGGGAGCTCGATAGGCCTTCACGTGGATTGACGAAACAGGATAGTGCTGTGAGGATAACCCACAAGAAAAGCCCTGCTCCTGCTGGTGGGCGTGGCACTTACAAGAGGCGAAAGCCGAGCGTAGAATGAGTTTGTTATGTTTAATTGGAACGTGCTGCTTTGATTATTATATTGGAGTTGTGTTTTGGCTGTATATGATTTCCGTATGAATTTGGCTATAAGTTTCCTACGTCTATTTGCTCATAGGTTGTTCTGTGTGTTGGGGATCCTTGCTTGACATTCAAATACAATATGCTGGCTGCGCTATGTGTGTGCAATAATATCCATAAGAAATCATCTCATTGTGTCGTGAGGTATTGAACATTCCGCACCTTCATAATACAACCAGGCTAACGCTACTGTATGAAGTTTCACCTGCTGCGTAAATTCCCTTATATTCTAATGCAATATGCTTATTGCGCTATATGCGTGCAACAATATCATTGTGGAGTTATCTGACTGTGACATAAATTATTGAAAGGTTAGCACCTTCATGACAATACTATGCAAGATAAATTAAGTGACCGGATGGTCCTATTTTTTATTTATCACATTGTGGACAAGGTACATACCTGAGGCGATAGTTGAATTCAGAATGGGTTTGCTATGCTTTATATGGAACGTGCTGCTTCAATTATTATAGTAGAGCTATGACTTGGCTATATATGATTACCATATGGACTTGGCTATACGATCCCTACGTCTATTAGCTCATAAGTTGTTTCATGGGTTGGGCATCCTTGCTTAACGTTCTAATACGATATGCTGTTTGCGCTATGCGTGTGCAATAATAACCAAAAGAAATTATCTTATTGTGCAATAAAGTATTGAATGATTAGCATCTTCATGGCAATGCTATGCAAGATGAAATGAGTGCAAGCTACATGCATTATTCCAATTCATGATTTTAGGTAATCAATGCAGTATTCATTAAAAAATTGCATAAAAGTTCCATCGATGTTTAATACAAACAATTTTATATTTTTTTATGTCTGAAGTTGCATGCAATGAGATGATTGTTTGAATTCCGACTCATCAATAACGCTATCGAATGCATACAAGGTGTCACACCACCATTTCGCCATTCCATACACAATAACAAGTGCATTGAAAAGGTCGCCTGCAAAGTATTTGTGACATCGTATTAAGTAATCAATGCATTGTTATGTACACGCTATCGAAAGCATTCAGGAGTCACACCACCGTTTTGTCATTCCATATACATTAAGTATTATACCTCTTTGTATTCCTTCAGTTGTGTGTGAGTATTTATATGCGATCTAATTCTGAGTTTGGGTGCCTTTAATTTTGTGAATTGATTGAATGGATGTATTTATGACATTATATTATTACACTAAGACACTGGATTATGCAAACTTTTATTTAGGTAAATATTCCCTGCAAACTGCATACAAGTTAAGCTAGTGTTTAATGCGTACAAACTATTTTAGTGACGTTTGATGTTGCATTAAGTGATGTGACTGTTTGAATTCCGACTCACTGAAATCATATTATCTGTGTGCATGTATTAATTCACGTTATTGAACGCATCCGAAGAGTCACATCCCCATTTCGTGCTTCCATACGCATTAACAAGTGCATTGAAAAGGCTGCCTGCAACATGTCTCTTGTCTTCCTACAATTGTGACTATAAAAACAGCAACTTTAGAATCCTATACTGAAGGTGTCGAATAAGAAAAATGAATACGGTATCGATATTATCATCTACAGCAACCACGAGGGTATATAATGTAGAATTCTGCAATACGATCATTGTAACCACCGTGACTAGTGACTCGAGCAGTGTGACCAAATGGGTTGAAGAAATTGATGTTTCAAGCCCGACGTTGGTTGGCCTCGATGTCGAGTGCCGGCCCGTTTGAACTCGCGGCGTTGTCAGCAAAGCAGCCACTCTGCAACTGTGCGTCGTCCGTAAATACATCGTTATCCAGCTCGCTCGTCTCGACGAAATCAGTCAATCCTCAAGGATTTCATGTTAAACCGTAACCTTACCTTCGTCGGCGTTGCGGTTGGTGAAGACATGGCCAAGCTAATCCGTGACAACGCATTGTATAACTCGGGGTTTCATCGACGTGGCATCTGTCGCAAAAGCACGTTGGCCACCAGACCATTTCCGAGGACCAGGATTGAAAGAACTTGCTCAAGTGCTTTGTGGGATGGCGATGTGCAAGCCCAAGCGTGCCAATGAGCAATTGGGAGAATATAGTTCTTAGCCTCGTTCAGATCAAGTATGCTTGCATCGACGCTTTTGTTTCTTACAAGATTAGGTGCCACCTTCTAAAAAACCAGTGAGTCTGCGATCAGTGTGACGCTACTGTGTGTCTATGTTTTTATGTGTTGACGAAATTCTGGTTTTGATGATATGTAATTTTGTCCAATGGCACGGATGAATGTTTTTATTCTATGTGCAAACATAAGTTGCAATCGCCAATCTGTGACAACGCGTTATTATTATTACGTACAACGGTATTTCTTCCATTCAAATTCCATCACCAGTTAAGATTCTTATAGACTTGAAGGGACAATATTAAAAATGCATCCTTTTTCATACGTGCATATTTCAATTTAACTTTTGTACCCAAGTATATTTTAGGGGGCCCGGTGTAATGCTGAGGGTATTATGATTCGCATGAGTGTGTATTGCTGTGGTTTCACTCGCTATACATTTACAACTCCGTGCATGAATAAGTTATTGCAATTTTTAATCTATCATGTTGCATTACTATTGTTTGGTACACTATTAAATCGAACTAATGATGTTGGAGACATATAGCGAATGACAGAGAATTTGATACATTAAATTTCTAGACATGCATTAAACGATAGAGAAAAATTAATTATTGCATTCTGGTGTCTCTTGCTAAACCTTTAACAAAATTTAACAAAAAGAATATTGAATGTTAAACATGCGCAAAACTGTTATGTTCCAACTATGTGGCACGGCAGCTTTGGCAATAAATGCGGAGGGTAAAGGTTTCTTATAAATTGATACACTAAATATTGGTGAGATACGCTGAACAACATAGAAAATGAATAAGTTAAAGAGTTTCGTCGAACGACTCTTGGAATACTCTCAACAAAACATATTAAGACAACATTTAATGCTGCACACGGCTGAAGACTGTTGGGCTACCGTTCTGCTAAAAAAAGAAATAAACTCAACACAACATAGCAGGCCAGCATTTCAGCATCGCATGGCATATCAACAGTCAAATCATTGAACCTAGGCACACGAAAATAATTCGAAAAATAAATAAAAATTTTCATGCATTCTGATTGGCTGGAGCATGGCTGACGTGGCTTCTCAAACTCATACTATAGGTATCTATGCGTCGATTCACTCTAACGAGTGCAGTCGAAAGGTCCCGTCGCAATTGTGTATTACTATGCACATTCACGAGTGCATTGCAAAGGTCCCGTCAAAATTACATGACTCTTCGTCGTAACTGTTGTGTCTCTTTGTTTTCCTTCAACTGTAACTATAAATAGAAATCTAATATGTGATCCCATTTCGTGTTTTAAATAAAATTATCGCAGCTTCCTTATTGTTCCTTTCTGGATAACTTAGTTTGTTTTGGTTCATATATAAAGCCATGAATGAATGCGATCGCTCATCACACATAGTCTTGCCGAATTTCGAAGTTCAGTTAATTGTTTTATTGCGCGTATCGAGCATAAATTAGATGATTTTTACGAGTGTGCAATTAGGAAATTCAATGAACTGCAGGCTAGGTACGACACACAGGTGGCTGCTATAGATCGTTTAGGCACGAAGGTTGAAAGCCAATACATTGAAATTCATGAGAGACTTTCTGCAATCGAGCAAAAACTCCGTATGTAGTTTATCTTTGTCTAAGTACTTTGCATTGCTGTTAATTGACTTTCTTTATATTGTATGTAATTCAGAAAATGATCCGGACGGTTCTGCGGACATCAAGGTCAAGGGCTAGACGATGCTGCAATAACTCATGATGGCTTCGCAAACATTCAGAGTCAAGGTCTAGCCGATGCTGCTATAACTGATGTCGCACAATATGACAGGCTGAAGGAAAATCGGAAGAAGAAGAGAAACGACAAAACATCCCGTGTATTGAAGCGCAAGTATCAACAGATTTCCCATGAGACAACAATAGGGAATTTGCCAAAACAATCCATGGGTCCAGATATGGAGTTGCAGATTCCAGTATTATAGATTCAGGCAAATTTTTCTGACAACATCATACTTGATGGTCACATTAAAAGGTTGTTGAGGATGTTCACACATATATCCGCAACTATACAATCAATGGGAGACGATGTTGCATAAAGACTCTAATGGGGGGCGGGGAGTGGGGGGGGCCTTATGTTAAGTACTTTCAAAACCCTTATGACAAAGGCAAGCTGGCTGCACGACGAGGTATTGAGACTCTGTGATTTGTTATGTAGCACCCCTTTAGTTATCTAATATATTTTCTACATATCAGCACATTGATGAGTGTCTCCGAGGGTTCATTGAGAGGCAGAGGACTTCACGCGTAGGAGGTCTGCGAGTTTCATTCATGAGAGTCATGTTCAATCAGGTCGTTGCAATGGAGTGTAGAGATGGGGGAGGTACATACCTTGCCGCACTACTGCCCTATGCGGAGGGCAGCGATGAATAGATGGCCGTTGATTCCATGGCAACAATCTGATGTCACTGTTGTGCCGGTAAGTGTCACTGGATTCTGTGTGTGGTTGATTTCAGGAAAGAATTAATCACTGTCCTCGACTCTGACCCTTCTGTCGATGTCGCATGAGATTCTTCGACCTAGCATTCAGAAAAATCCAGCTTGCTATACCTTATTTGCTTTGAGACCCGGATTTTCCGCGACAAGTTGTGGGGTAATGCATATAATAAGTATTATAATTCTACTAGAATGTTTCTACAACATTATTTGATGTTTGCTTTGATGTTTTCAACCATCGGTGAGTGTGGCGTCTACGTGCTCCGGGGCTGCGCTTTCCTTACTGTTTCAAGATGACTCGATGTGCTATTTTGTTCCCGATCAAGTCGAGTTATTCAGGCAATATCTTACCGTGTCAGTATTCTGTAATACTTGGAGCTGATTGTTGGACCATCTATGATATTCTTCCCGTATTCGAATACGTATTTGGTGTTTGAAGCATTAAGTAATTTCTAATTTAATTTCATAACATCGTTTTTATGCATATCAAACTTTGGATAAATATGTCACGTATTTTGGAGAACCACTGCACATCATAGTCCTTTGTAGCATTGATTTTCCTGAATTTATATTACAATACAACACCTGCAAAGGAATGCTATCATGCCACGTGGCTTTATAGGATATACCGCTTATACATTAGAGACGTCTCTTCTAATATAAATTTAAAAAGGGAAAAGCGGTCTAAAATAACATCCTGTTCGAACTTAATTTAGTATTGATGATACCAAACTTCTTTTTTTTTTTACTTAAAAGAAAATCGTGACCTACAATTGGGCCATTCATTACTTTTCTTATTAAACCTTTGTGCACTGTGCGAGTTCTACTGTTGCGAGCTAAACCTAATTTCACCGATTGGCGATTTCGTTTCTTTGCCTTCTCCCCGTCAACAAGTTGCTCACTCCGACAGCCAAGTGTGTTCTCATAGACGCATTTGCAGGGAATACTCGAGGCCATGGAAGCTAAACATTCTCAGGTATGGAGTTGTGTTTTTATAGTTTTGCTTGAAAGCTGAGTTCGGATTTGAAGTTAGTATGTTCCTATGTAAAAAGATTCGATTTTTTCCGTGGATCCTCTGCGAAGGAGCTCGATGTCACTGTAATGGCATGGCTATGAACATTTTGTTCACAAACTCTTATAGGCAGCGTTGTCTCTGGTATGAAGTGTAGTATAATGCAGACAAATCTCATGTTATTGACCTGTTTTATTGCTTATTTGTATGCTGCGAACCGATTTTGTGATAGCTTTTGCAAAAGGACCTCTGACCAACTGTTTTGGTACCTCCATATACATATCTGTGATTGGAGTTTTGGTGGCCATTACTATCTTAAGGTTTTTGAAAACCTGATTTCCTTTTCTGAATAACAAAGCTTTGGTATGATATGGAATAATACATTACCACTGTAGAACTTATGCATTCTTTTGGTTGTTTTATTATGTTTAATCTTCCATGAGCTGTGAGTAATCATTTTGTCTTTATGAATAATTTCCGTTTTGTATCACTTGTTGTATTGCAGAGGTTAGGTTCAAATACATTACTATACATGCTACATTGCCAGAAACTAACGACATATGCCTTGTGCAGAAACAAGTAGTTCTTGAACCTCACTTCAGCGTGAGGAAATTGTTCCATGTAAGCTGACGGTAATGGCCAATACAAGAAGACGTGCGAGCAGATTTTAGAAATACTGAATCAGAAAAAGTAGAGGCTATAGTTGAAAGAAGTCCATTCGGAATACTCATTCAGTCTGAAGCACAGTATCAACCATCAATTCAGTTGATATGGTTCGTGATGAGCTTCGGATGGTGATAGAGGGAAAACCGTTGCGTTTCTCAGCTGTAGAATATTGTTTATTGACCGGTTCAAAGTTTGGTGAATATATGGATTACGCTGGATGATCTAACCGAAGCATTATAAAAAATTCCCGCCAAATCATCGACCACGTCAATGTTGAGAAATTGAAGATTGCAAGCTGATGTTCGTAGTCGGAGTGTTGCAAAGGAGAAGCTATTGCAATGCTATGGTGGATACTGCTCTGCTTTACTTGGTAGAGGATTTCGGCGAATTCAACAAATTTCCTTGGGGTTCTCTTGCATTGAAGAAGTTCTGACTGCTTTGAAAAGAGACCTCACTTATTTGGAAGGCTCTGCAAGAATTGGACAGAAGAAACATTATCGTGGTATTGGGCTTGGTGGGTTTGTACACCCACTCCAGGTAATCCTATGTTCTGGTAATTTAATGTGAATGTTAATTACTGTTTTTAATGTGATTCAAAACATTTCAAATGGCATTATCACCTGCTTTGCTCCAGGTGCTTGCGTATGAGTGTATACCTAGTATTGCAAAGAACTTTGCGAAACGGCAACAGGTGAAAGGTCCTCCAAACCCCGCATGTCTTATTGGTACACGAATGATTGGAAGACGAAGGGATCTCCATCGATGGGGGATATTGTGAAAGCAGCTTCGTCGTCAGGTGTTGGAAGGAGACTATTACAGCCTACGGCTGAAGAATGTGCGTCGTTCTTTCACGACCCCAATCAGTTCTTGTCTATTAATGACAATGAGCTCCTCCAGGAAATAACCCTCGCTTTTATTGAGTGGAGTTACAGTAACGTGTGTCCCGTATGAGACCGTAAAGTGCGTGAACGGCCTCCTGCTGAATTTTAGTGACGCTTGAGGCGCCGCAGATCCTATCCAACATGATACACTAGAGGAAAAAACGGGTCCAGCGAAGGGTTTTCTTACAGTCACAAAACTAGAGTCTCCTGTATGTGACGAGAAACCTAGGCGCAAGGGGAAATCTCACTCCACCGCATCTCAATCATCTGGCACAAAGATCGTTAGTGGCGAAGCATTGCACGTGGACGTTCCTGATCAGCATACGGACCTGTCGATGGCATCTGCCCCACAAGTCAGAATCACGAGACGTTCGAATCGGGCGAGTTTTGCGGCGAGGATGCGACAGCGATCCTGGCAAAAATTGCTCAAAAAACCATCATCTTTGCAAGCAGTTGACTCAAGCGGAGACATCGAAGAAACGTCGTGAGGCTGCTGTTCAAGAGGACCTTCTACTCCACGAGGTGGTATGAATTCTCCGCAGTCTATCAGGAGATAAAAACCATCAGGTCAGCCATCAATATGTAAAATGTGAGTGTCGAATTTATTACCGAACATGTCAAGATTTAAAGGATGCCAATAAAACATCTACTGTGCCATTTCAGCAGCCAGATCACTGGGAAGCAGCCTGTGCGCGGGCCCTCGAGAGAAGCAAAAATCAAAAAGTTCCTTGCACGCTAAATACAGCAGATGCCTCCAATGCAACTGATCCACAATCGCTGAATATCCTAGCCGAGTTACATAAAATGAGAGAGATCATGCAGTACCACTCGCAACAATCAATTTCCACAAATGAGAGGGTGGAACGGTTCTCCGCAAGATTCATGGATGGCTGGCGATCGTGGAGGCAAGCTCAAAGTTGAGTGATGCCAGGATGCAGTTGGTGGAGGAGAAGGTCAGGCAGATTTCAGAGAATGCGCAGCAGCATAATGCCTCAGGTCAGTAATATTTGATGTAATTACGTTTTTTTTTTTCATGTTCACTAAAGTTTGCTATGCCCATGGCAAAACATAATAGCATGATCGTAACAAATTTTATACATTATATTCGCAAGTTGTTGTGGATGGCAGGCGCGGGAGATATGGAGCTGGAGGACAAGACAGTCAATGTTGCCGGCGATGAATGCAGGGAGGATGATACTCCTGCCGCTGTGAGGGTATCGAAGAAGAAGCACAGGAAGGCTAATTGAGCTGTGTTCAAACTTAATGCTTCGGTTGTTATGGTTGTCTGGGACTGATAACTTTTGTCATGAAGGTTGTTATCGCATAGAGTTTTGTAGACTATTTGCGGTTTTTTTTCGAACAACATTTAAGCACTTTTGAATTGCCTGGAGAATGCATAGCATTCTTCCTTTTCAAGTAGTATTACTATTCAGGCATTTTACTTTATTCACAGACCATGGAAAAAAGGAATCATAACATAGTTGCTCAGCGATTTTTGCCATGTAAAAGTTTTGGGAATGAATGAATTAATTGAAATCGGAGGTCAACATGTTATTTAATTCATTTTTGGCACGCAAAATAGAAAATTGAATTTCACGCCTTCATTTATTTCATTGCTGCCATTTAATCTGGTCAAATTATTTAATGCTAAAATAAACGCTGGAAATAAAAGTGACTGTACATATTCCCAAATCCAAATATCTGCCATCAGTTCGCTTGAGCCTCGCTAACACACTTAAAACAAGGACCTTACAATGATGCGTTCTGAGTGCTTCCTGCGTGCAGATCCCAAATTAATGGCATCATCGAATATCTAACGTGTTTTCGTTGACATTTTCAGTTTAATCAGTTATCGGCATGTCTGCGCCAATGCCACCTCTTCCTGACCTCGGCAAAATGCCAGAGATTACTCCTAGGGTATGTGCGGTTTTTCCATATTCGTTGGGTTATTCTTATCAGTTTCTCTTACATGGATTTTTTACCTGCCGAACATCAACTGAAATTAATGAATCCCAGAAGTCCGAAAGTTATGATTTTTCATGAAAATTGGTGTTGCACAACAAATTTGCAGCGGGTATTTTTACAGTAGTTAATGTTCTTTGTGTTACGCTGTCTTTTTGGAGATTTATTGGTGTTTGTCTTCTAACACATCGTGTGGTGCCTTAAATATATATTCACTATCTCATTGCATTGTTTCCTTCGTGAACTATTGGTAATGTATGCTTCTCTAAGCAACATACGTACAGTGTGTTGGATGTGGTGCAAGGAACTTTGGGCATTCTTAGTTTCTTGAAGAAAATTCATAAGGACCAAGACCCCGAACGGAGGTCGAACACATCATCGCGCATCGACACCAAGGAAGGAGTTCGACCGCGAGGTCGAACGCATCATCGTGCATCGGCGACGCGACGACCTACCTTGCACCCCGCTCGACTTTCTCATCCATCGGAAAGGCGAGCCAAGATCGACAACATATGGGAACACGACGAAGACCTGTGGCAGTTCAACCACCTCATCGAAGCCTACCTTAGCCAAACAAGCCCCTTCTACGTCAACAAGGGCAAACGGCTTCGGCGGGGAGGATTATCACGGAGTTGAATGGATTGACCGTTGATCGGTGGTCAATGGTGGCCGGACGTCCAGACCCGGCCGAAGCCCCACCGCATGCGCCCGGCAGCTCGACGGCCTAACGCGCGGCCTCGACGATAGGCGCAGCCTAATTCAGGCCCATCCTCGGCCTCACGCCCCTGCCTTGAACACTTGGCGCCGCTCATGCCCTGTCATCGCCGCAACAATGCGTGGCTCAGGCCGACCTTCGCCACCTGACAGCCCGCAGCTGGCCGGAAGCCCGACTCCACCAAGCTGTCTAACGGAAAGCCTCCCCAGCCACAGGCCATGGAGCTGAATCGTCCCTACCAAGGTTGAAGATTCCTGACAGCCTGTCAGAAAAACAAGCCATGCACTGGCCGGCCACCTTAGTGCGCCTGCCAGCCCCTACCAAGCCCTGCCGTGCCAGAAAAAGAAGCCCAGCCTCTGGCCAAGACTTTGAAGAGTCCCTTCCATGCCCTGCCAGCCCTGTCAAGCCAGAAAGCCAGCAAGGCCAAGCCCCTGCCCGCGTTAGGCGGCCAGCCCGCGCGACTGGCCAGGCCACTGGCGTGCGCAGCGCGCCGATTGGCCACCCTGGCGGCTGCTACCACTCGAAGACCCTGAAGTTCCCTTAGTGTTCTTCTATATATAGGCCTTCACTTAGCTCATTTTGAGTAGTGGCTCTTAGTGGTTCATTTGGCTTTAGAGTGCTTTGCTTCTAAGTTGTAGAATACCAGTTGTAATTGTGTTTTGATTTTATTAGTTGTCCTTGTAATTAGGGGCTTTTATTGTATTTGTCCTTAGTTAGGACTTAGCTTGTTATTTATACCAAGTATGTTGGTATAAATACCTTGTACACATTGAGCTTAATAGAGAATTTTTGTCAATTTATCCGAAAGGCTTGCAAATCAAATTCTAGAGAGAGAAAGGCATAAATCATTCTCTCAATACTCGAACTCTCTCTCAAGCTCTTCAGCGAAGGTTTTCGATCGAAATCCTAATTTCTATAATTCTAATCGATTTCCTTAGATTTCGAGTCTAGGATCATAGGAGTTGATAAATTAGGACCTAACAATTGGTATCAGAGCAAGAGCTCGGGTCGGTGTGCCAGCGAGGGCGTTGACCCTTGGGGGGGGGGGGATTGTGATATCCCACACCGATTGGTGGGGAGAACGAAGCATGCCTTTATAAGGGTGTGGACACCCCTCTCATTGACGCGTGTTAAAGCCGTGCGGATGGGTGGGAGTTCGAGGAACTCCGTAGTTAAGCGTGTTGGGGGAGAGTAGTTACAGGATAGGTGACCACCTCGGAAGTCCTCAACCAGGCAGCTTAACGGCCAAGCGAACAATATCAATTCGAGCGAGGTCTGGACTGTTACAGATGGTATCGGAGCAGATTCGTTCTATTTGAATCGAAAATTGTTAGAATCGCATCGAAATTTAATCTGGAACTGTTCCATCGAAGAACAGTTTTGACGCGAATTTATTTTCGATCTGATAGCGCAATTATGTGCTAATTGATTTGAATCTGATGCTTTTGTGCTCGTTTTGGTGCTATAAATCGTTTGCGATTAGATCAATAGCAGTTAGAATATCAAATTTAGCAGATTTGATCTGATTTGAGAAGTTATTGTTCGCGCGAAGAAAAGAACAGTTTGAACACGTACTGATTTTGCTTAAATTCGATATATTGCTTCATGACGTGTTTAATTGCTTCAGTAGTTGATTTCGAGCAGATACTTGTAATTTCACGGTCTAATTCATCGTTTTTGCTTGAATCAGTGTTTATTGTATTCTGTGGTTTTTTTCGATTATCCTGATTTTTTCTCGCTAGGTTTTCGATCAGGTTAATTTCTCGATAGAAAAACTCTACGCGAAAATTTTTCTCGATCAGAATACCAAGTCAGACTTAAAGTCGTCTTTACCAAGAACGACTTTAGTAGAAAAAATTTCTCGAGCATTACTAAGCGAAAATCTTCTTCGACGAAGACCAATTTGACCTTTGCACGTGCAAAATTTTCCGTCGAAAAAACATTTTCAGTCAGACTTTCTAAGTGTGACTAAGCGAAAATCATTTGCGACCGAGAAACTTTTCCAGTCAACGAATTTATTTTGACTTAGCGAGAAACTTACTAAACGTATTGTTTCTTTGCGTTCGAAATAAATTCACGATTCAGAGATTTTTCTTGACCGAAAGATTTCGAACAATTTTTTCGCTCGTAAAATTTTCACTGACATACTTTCTGCACCAGAGACAGTAACTCCTACATTTTATTTCGACAAATTGATTTTGATCAAACTCTAAAGATTGAATCGAAAATAATTCTCGACTGCTTTAGAATCAAACGCTACTAACTAATTTGCTACTTGTGAAGCACGTAACATCAGTCCAAATTATCAAAACAACAAACGAAGATCATTCATAAACTCAAGTAAACAAAATGGATGCTTACTCGATTGGAAACGACAACCTTCCCCGATACTTAAGAGAGGCGAATACACAGTATGGCGAAGCCGCTTTCTGAACTTCATCGAGCTAAGGAACAGGCAGAAGACCTTCTCTCATCACTTGAGCAAGGTCCAGCTCAGTTCTGGTAATTGTACCGGCGACAACACTGCTAATCCTCCGATTCCTGCCTCTAGGCGACTCAAAGAGCCTAGGGAATACACCGCAGAGGAAAGAGTGAGAGCAAAAGCTGACATGATAGCCAAGAACACTCTAATGCAGGGCATCCCAAACGAATCTATCGACAGATTGACAGCATTCCAACAGCTAAGGGAATGTAGGATGAGCTGCATAAGATGATGCGAAGAACAGAAGTCGGCATCAAGGCCAAGAAGGCAAACATTCTCACGGCTTACGACTCCTTTAGAGTTAAACCCGAGGAGTGTTTACATTATCTCTATCAGAGATATCTCACCCTGCTGAATGAGATGAGGAAAAATAGAAATCACCAAGACGAACATGGAAACCAAACATACGATTTCTATCCTCTCTGCCCTCCGAATGGAAGAAGATATCCACTTAAATCATACAAAACAAAGACCTTGAGGAGTTGGATATCCACGCATGTTCGACAATCTCGCACAACACGAGGAAGATATAAGCGAGATTCAGAAGGAGCAGAACGACAAACTTATGAAAACACGGTTGCCCTAGTCTCAGAAAAAGAGAAGCTCAAAGTCACGAAAAGAGAAGATCATTAAGCCTCCTACCCCCTCAAAGTCAGAAGACGAATCAGACTCAGACGTGGAGCCAACATGAATTGCTGGGAAAGCAGTTGGCTCTAATTGGAAAAATGATGAGCAAGCAATACTTCAAGAAGCGTCTCATCATCAGCCAACCGACTTTGGAGCTCAAGCTCAAAGAAAAAGGACGTGCACCTGAGACCTCCGAGGTCAAGAACACCAAAGAGCCATGCTTTAACTGTGGCAAACCAGGTCACTATGCCAGAGAATGCATGCTCCCAAAGAAGAGAGATGCCAACTACTACTCCAAGAAGCTTCAACTCACAAAGCAGAAGGAAGCTGGAGCAGCTCTAATGGCAGAACAAGACCACTGGCTGGAGGATACGTCTAGCTCCAAGGAAGAGAATCTAGCCCTTATGGCCCGCTTGGACGAGAACTCAGACGCGAAACCACCAATCAGACGGATGAAGATCTAGCATTCGAATCATCTTAGGAGGTAGTTTCTCCTTTCACATTATTGACCATGTTAGAATCGTCATCAACAGCATATACTAACATGAAACGTGAGCAGAAAAGCATAAGAAGTAGAGAAGAAGATATCTAGGTCTCAGGAGAAAATTGCTAGTCTGGATCAGAACTTAAGAGCTCTAGATCAAAAATAGAAGAACTTACTAAGAGCTTACATTTTAGTGAGACTACAAAGCCTCAGATAGAGCAGCATAACGTAAAAATTAAGGAACTAGAAGACATGTTAGAAAATAACTATAATTGCTTGGTTAGAAAATATCAATGTGAAAGCTCGCCTCAATTGTAGGTTGACGGAAGCGAACTACTAAGGTCACCAACCTAGAAGCTCAATTAGATAAATCAAATGCTAAGGTTTGTGACTTATGAAAGATCTAGATACCTGTAAAAGCCGCCAAATAACAGTGGAAAATAATTTTGCTCTATTAGGAGGAAGAGCGTAAGAAGCTATACGCTAAAGTTAAGAAATTAGAAGATCTTCTTGTAAAAAGGGGACAAACGGATCAAACAATATTCTTGAATCAACCCATGGACCAAGAATTCTATGACTATAAATTTGGCTTAGGCTTTGAGAATCCACGATGCTTGTCAAAAGTTGATTGCAAACAACTTTACGATGTCAAGTACATGGGTTTAGGATTAATGGATCTCATGGTCTTTACTAACGCAAAAGACATAGATGCTTTAGAAGAAGCCAAGAGAAAAGCCAAGACTAGGGTTGAAATCCCCTTCTCTTACACCGAATTGAATCAAACTACAACGCTATGGACTTCCCAAAGGTTGGAGCCTTGAGTCAATTTATCTTCCCGAAGATCGTTCTACACACGACGAAGCACAAAATCATCATTCTGAAAATTCTCTCTATATACCCCCTATAGTTAGGAAAATAGAAAGGTTAAGAGTTCATTAGAAAAAAAAGAGAGGATTTCGAAACTGAAAGGAAAAGATTCCTAAAAGAGATGCAAAATCTCAAAGCTTCCTCCATCTCGCATGCCATTTCTCACGCTACTCTCCCAACTAATAAGATCGTTCTAAAAAGCGTGAAGAAAGAAAAAGCGCCTTCACAAGATCAGAAACGTAAAAATAAATATTTTGAAAAGTTCTAACTCTAATCCTGTTTCGCTTTACGTCTACAGGGAGCGTAGGGCCAGCACTAGAGTCGAAGGCAGGAGTGTCTAGTTTAAAAATAGAGAAGGAGTCCGTAGATTTTGAATGCCTCTAAGAAATTTTCTCCTTCTGTACAAAATAAAAGACACTCCTATAAATAAAAGAGCTGTTTCTTCTCTCAAATAATGGCTTCTACATGTTCTCTTCAGCTGCCACTTTTAGAAGCCACTAATTTCGAAATAGGCTCTACCAGGGACGATCTACAGCGGGGCTCGGGGGGTCTGTTGCCCCTCCGGCCGTCCGGCTTACCCCTTAGGCGTACTGCCGACGAGCCCTGATTTTTCATGTACGCAGCTGCCGAGCCCCCCTTGAAGAAGATAAATAGGGCAGTGATGGGCTAGGCTAACTGGTGTGGGGCCACTATTTTATTTTTCTCAGTACTGGGCCCTGATTTTTAATTTTTTTTTCATTTGGTTTTCTGATGAACAAGGAGACGAGAGAGAATGGGGGAAATAGAAAAGAAACGATGCGGGGAAGATGATGATGACTAGAGAGAGAAATGCCATTTAATTAATTTTTTCTGTTTTTCTCATATGTTTATTTTATTTGTTTTTTTCTAATTGTATTTATTTGGGTTTTTGTAAAAGTACGAATTTCAATTTAATTATGTACTCATTTGAGGGTTTTCCAATATACTTCCTTGTCAATAACCATTAATACTTGTAAAACATCACAAGAAATTAAGGATTATTGTAAAATGACTTATTGTTCTTATTTATTGAATGTTAAAATATTTCCTGCAAATTCTAATTATTTTTTCCCAGCATCATTGTATTTTAAATTACATTTTCATTGCTATTAAAAAATTAAGTACTAAAAACATAATCGTTTTAATTTTAATGACCATAAAAATAAAATATCGAGTTGGTTATTTTAATGATTAAATATTTATCCAATTATTATGATATATTATACATATAAAATAATGTCGGCGGTTGGGTGGATTTTCTATGTCACTCGTTGAGGAACAAGTTTTATTTACATCATGATTGAGCTGGACGGATCATTTTTTACGTTTTCGGCGGCCTCGTGTTTTAAATAAAATGAGGCCCAACATAAACGTTGATCATATAAGTGAGATCCTCAAATACTTAAAACTTGTCCTAAAAATCATATGGCCATGTTGCTATAGGCCGTGATGAACGGGCCAAAAATCCAAGCCCTTGTTGAGCCCCCCGGGTCTACAATCCTAGATCCGTCACTGGGCTACATCAGCAATAAAAACTAATCATTCTAATACAACTGCCTCTAGGAAGACCCGTAGGAAACTAAATCTAGCATTAAGAAAGCATATGGCGCTATTGATGCTTGTTCTCACCTAAGGTATCCCGTAAAGATTGAATCTCCCAAAGCACCTTGGCGACTATAAATGAAAAGATCTTTTCCGCAGTCAAACTACTAAAGCATTTGTCCGTGCTGAAATTAATCTTCCCTGCAAGGTCCAACCTAAATGGGTTCCTAAATCCCCACCCAAGAAGACGAAAGCCAAAAAGGCCAAGTCTTCTACTAAGGCAAACCAAATCAACTTTTTCGAGATGGCTTGGGTTGCTAAAGTCTCTAATAGTGATATTTAGAACTATATCTGAACCGAAGACGAAAATCTGCTAATCTGAGAGGACCCATTTACAGGAGGGTACCTAAAGCTTTCTAAATTATTTCTGCAGATCATCATGTGTGGTACCTCGACTCTGGCTGCTCCACACACATGACGGGAAACCAAGAGCTGCTGAGCAACTACCAAGACCGACCGAATGGAAAAGTCAGATTTGGGAAACAACGACTCTGCTCCGATTCTCGGCCTCGGAGATATAATTTTGGAAAATCTGAAAATCAAGGATGTCTCTTACGTCGAAGTCTCCACCATAACTTATTCAGCATAGGCCAGTTCTGTGATAAAGGATCCCAGGTGGTCTTTCATACTGACCGGTGCAGAATATTGGACAGTCAGGACAAAGAACTTCTACAAGGACTTCGGAAATCAATCCTTTACACAATCAACCTGACGTCCGTGCGGCCCTCGACATATGTCTGCCTCATCTCTCAGACTGTAATTCAGAGGAACAGCTTATGGCATCAAACGCATGTCCCATCTCAACGTTAAAGCTCTTCAACGTCTTTCAACGAAAAAGTTTGGTTCACGGTCTTCCAACTATATATTACAGAAAGAGCATCATGTTCGGCATGCCAACTAGGAAAAATGAAGCGAGCGTCGCATCATATTAAACTGGTTGCCTCTACTTCGAGTCCTTTGGAACTACTACATATGGACCTCTGTGGACCGATGCAGACACAGAGTATTAGTGGATGCAAATACGTACTAGTTATCGTTGATGATTACTCTCGCTACACATGGACAAAGTTCCTCTGAACTAGGGATAGACAGGGGACTTGATCATCAATTTCGTGAAGTCTACTCAAAATTTACTGCAGCAGACTATCCAAGTCATCCTAACGGACAACGACACTGAATTTAAGAAACAAATACCTCAGTGATTTTTATCAAAAACTTGGGATTAGTCAGCAATTCTCAGACGCCAAGACACCTCAATAGAATGGGGTCGTTGAAAGGAAGAACAGAACACTAGTGGAAGCCGTACGTACGATGCTGATTCATTCCGACCTCCCACACTTCTTTAGGCTGAAGCAGTAAATACCGCCTGTTTCACTCAGAACAGGACGATGGTTAACAAGCCCTTCGATAAGACTCCGTACGAGATCATTAATAAGCGAATACCCAACATCTCCTTCTTCAAGGTCTTCGGGTGCAAGTGCTTTGTGGCGAACGACATAGAGCAACGTGCTAAGTTCGACCCAAAAGCATTCGAAGCCATTTTCGTCGGGTATTCTTCAACTTCAAAGGCGTACCTAGTATACATGAAGTCCAACGCACTATCAAAGGAAGCTACAATGTCACTTTCCACGAAGTGGCAGAAATGGCTCCTATACACCTCAGTTCAGTACCCGTGCCAATTCCAATGGCTTCTGAATACGTCAGTTCAGAACCCGTATTCACTGGTGTGTTGGCACAAAACCAACAAAAGATGGCAACACCTCAGGATTCAACGTCAGAAGAAAACTATGAGACTTGCGTTAGAAGACTTAGAGTCTCTCCTTGAGCCCGTATATCGGCCAGACACCATCACTGCTACACCTTTAGTGGATCCCCCACTCGATGAGGCCGATGTACCAAGCTCATCAAATGTCCCCACCTCACGCCGATTCAGAATTACCACAGAATACTGAAGAACCTAACATGGTTGTTGAGGAGTATCATCAGAATCGCTCAATTCAAGTGCAGAAATAGAAACACCTCAATCTAATGAATAACCTGGTATTATTGGTAATCTTGGTCCACAAATGGCTGATGCAGCTACCTCCTTGCCTCATGAGCGAAAGTGGACTCGAGCACATCCGGTTGATCAAATAATTGGTGATCCTTCAAGTGGAGTACGGACACGACATCAACACAGTCTCTTTACCTGCTTCTTAAGCCAAAATGAGCCAACCAAGGTAGCAGACGTACTTAAGGACCCGGATTGGATAATAACAATGCAAGACGAAATCAACCAATTTCGAGCGACTCCAAGTGTGGACATTGGTACCCCGTCCGCATGGAAGAACAATTATTTGAACGAAATGTGTGTTTAAGAACAAAAAGAATGAAGTTGGAGAAGTGATCCGGAATAAAGCTAGATTGGTTGCGATGGGCTACAACCAACAGGAAGGCATTGACTACGACAAGACGTATTGCCCCTGTTGCCCGAATCGAAGCCATCCGCCTTGTAGAGATACATTTTAGATTGTGCTTGATTTCATTAGATGTCCTTGTAATTAGGGGCTTTATTTGTATTAGTCCATAGATTAGAACTAGTTAGATATTTATACCAAGTTTGTTTGGTATAAATAGTTGTACAAACATTGAGCTTAATACAGAAAATTAGAGAATCAATCCGAAAGGCTGTCGAATTCATTTCTAGAGAGAGAAACTCAGAAAACATCATCTCACTAGAGGAATTTCTCTCTCGTGTTCTTTATCGAAGGTTTTCGATCGAATTACAATTTAAATCATTCTAATCGATTTCCTTAGAATTCATGCCTAGAATTCTTGGGTTAATATATTCATTTAGTGGGTTGTAGTAGATTGGGGTGACTTATGATATTAAGTCATAGTTTTGTATTGGGCTTTAATATACCAAATACTTGTGGTATATAAAGCTCCACTTACCCTAATTAGGGTTTTATCAAAAGAATAAAAAAGGTAAGCCACCTTGTACTTTTCCTTAGAAAAACACACACTAACATGCACTCAAGGTGTTCTTCACGTTTTATACATTCAAACCTTCTTTTGATCCTTGTTTGGTAATAAAAGGGCAACAAGTGGTATCAGAGCCTAATGCGGATCAATATCTTCCATTTGAATCCAGTTTTGCTCATTTCGACGTGATTTGACGAAGTTTTTAGCTTGAAAACTCATTTTTTGATTTTTTCACTGTTTTTCGGTGTTTTCAAATCATTTTCAGTGATTTTCTTACCCCTAGGACATTAGAAACTGATATTGAGTACATTTAGGCTCTTTCACGTCGATTTCAATCAAGTTTGAGTAGGATTTGAGCAAAAATAAGTCGAAAATCTTTTTTTCTGAACTGCTCATCACTTTCGGGTAACGGATAGAATAGTACATTGAGTTTGAAGGTTTTCGACCGAAACCCACTGTGAGGAGTTTCGATCGATTCGAGGATTTCAGTCGATTCGAGTTTCGGGTAATTCTTCGCTAATTTCACAGTTTCGCCCGATACATTTCTCGGCGAAAGTCCAATCCATATCGCTCGAATGTCTACAGTACCAAATTGCTAAGTTTCGCCCGTACATTTCTCGGCGAAAGTCCATTTTATCACTGTATCGCCCGAAACTCAATCGTCCAATTAGCCAAATTCAATCTTGGACAATCGAAACGAAATCAATTTGGACGAAATTCGCCCGAAACCTTCTCATTTCTATCGATCGAAACGATTTATTCAAATCAAAATCGAAATCTCTCTTTCGATCGAAACTAACTTTTTCTAAACTCTTTCGCCCAATTCACATTCTGTCGCGCCCGAATTCAGCCTTTGGGATCTGTACTGTACGATTCACACTTTCGCCCGATTCTTGAAATCTAAATTCAATTTCAATTGCCCGATTCTCAACACTTAGGACCAATCGCCGAGCTTGCCTCTTATATAAAATAGAATCGATCAAGCATTCAAATTGGGTAGACCAAAATTTTTATTTCACAACTCCAATCGTCCGATCCCAAGGACTACACAAAATTCATCAAATTTCTAAAATTGCGACAGAATTCATTAAGCGAATTTACCTACTTAGACTCAACACTCGAAATTACTCACACTTGACTATCTCATTCAAAACTAAGCATTTCATTTCGCAGATATATTACGCGTTAACGATCATTACCAAACATAAACATGGACGGTCTTGCTATTGGATCTGACAACCGTGCACCACTACTAAGATGGGGAGAATACGGCATATGAAAGCAACGATTCATCAACTTCATAGAAATGAAGGATGTAGACCTCGCAAACGACATGCTTTCCTCCATTTTGAAGGCCCTAATTTTGGACAATCATCCCTGCTCAACCCGATGCTATTCCTGCAATTCCAGAGAGGAGAACTCCTAAGGACCCTAGTCGATACAATGATGCTGAGAGATCACGTGCCAGAGCGGACAAGCTTGCCCGACACTACGTACTTCAGGCCCTACCAAATGATGTCTACAAGCAAGTCGATGCAATGGTCACTGCAAAGGAAATTTGGGATGAAGTATGCAAAATGATGGTACAGAAGTTAGTAATCTGTCTAAGAAGTCCAGCATCCTCACTGCCTAGACTCCTTCAAAGCTAAGGAGGGAGAAGAACTTCGAGATGTTTACCTTCGCTTCCTGACCATCATCAACGAGATGAGAAAGATCAACATCCAACGCTCCAATCTCGAACACAACATCAAGTTCCTCTCCACACTTCAACCTGAGTGGGGACGGATTGCAGTTCTGGTTAAGCAACAGAACAAAGATCTGGATGCTATGGATATTCACTCCCTACACGATAACCTCTCACAATACTCCCAGTATGCCAAAGAAATCAAGAACGAAGGAAAAACAAATGTCGACATGGAACCAATTGCACTCGTGACCTCTCTGACAAGCAACAGGAGCTCGAGACTTCTAAAGGAAAGCAGGTCGTACATTCTGACACTTCTGACAACGCCGAATCCACCAAGAATCTGAGGACGAACTCGAATCTATCAGAAAGAAACTGGCTATGATCTCAGAGACGGTCAATAAGATGAGCGGCAAGAAATCATCATCTTCCTTCAACAAACAACGAACCTCGAGCAGGAAACAGAAGTTCGTTGCCCCTGAAGAGGCTGAACTAAGAAATCTGAAGTAGTAAAGAAGTGCTTCAACTGTGGCAAGCCGGGTCACTTTGCTTCTGAATGCTTCAGACCTAAAAAGAAAAACATTGAATACTAAGAGAAAAAGTTTCAGCTCTCACAGCGCAAGGAGGCGGGAATTGTCTTGGTTGCTGCGAAGAGGAATGGCTGGAGGACACATCTGACGAGGAGAAGAAGAAGAAATGGCCTTTATGGTGAAAAGCATTGATGATGACTCCGACGAGGATGAGCCAGCCATCGGGTTAGACAGGACTGATGTCTTTCATCTTACCTGGAGGTATACACTCCATCCCTAAATGATTTCATTAAACTTGAACGTAGGATAGCTGAACTCTCCATGCATCGTAAAGATTACTCAGAACTCCAAAGCAATTTTGACAAAAATTATGCCTTATTAAACAAACACAGGAAGAGATAGCTATTCTTAATGAACCCTTGACCTTGGCTGAAACTAAAGTAAAGACTTTAGAAGAGCATATAGAAAGCAAGGAAAAAAAATTAACAATATGAGTAGAAGCTTGAAAGACAGCGAAGAAGAACGAGCAAATGTATTGTCCCAATATGAACTAATCACCAACGAACGCGTTCGTCTATACATGAAAGTCAAAGAGTTAGAGGACATTAACACCAAACGAGGTCAATCTGAACAAACCATCTTTCTTAGCCAACCTAAAGATGTAGAATTCTATGATCCTCGCCAAGGATTGGGATTTGAACCCACCACTAACCCTGAAAAAGATAAGATACATTCTCTGTACAACATTAAGCGTTTTGGGTTGAGCCTTGAACAACTAAGGCCCTTCATAGAATCAAGTGAGGTGACTGGATCTAAGAACGGAAACGGAGGAATAGAATGGGCCAAATTGAGTATGACTACACAGAACTCAATAATAGCGATAAAACGAGAGAGATACAACTCTCTGATGACTATATATTACCATTTGGACCTGAAACTCAGGAAAGCACTGACGAGGTAGCTAAACTCATTCGTTCATCTATTCATATTCCAGAGATTATTCGCAAAATCAGTGAGGTGACAGCCTCCCTAGAATCAGAAAATAAAGCCCACGAAGAAGAGAGAACTATTTTGTTAAGCAAAATTTATACTCTTGAAAACATTCCTGACGCTTACAGACCCTCCACATCCGTCCTGTTCCAGAGTCCTGTACATATAAATGCAAGCAAACTACGAAGAAAATTCCTTTATCTCACACTAACTTTGTATCACATGTACCCACAGACAAAGGCGTGAGATCTGAGGAAGCGAAGAAGGTTCGATCTGGCTCAGCTAAGAAGACAACAGTTCCTGAGAAGAAGAAGAGACCAGTCTCAAAACCTTTCTTCTCATGTTTTGAAATCTTTTGCATTTCAAAAGTGACTTCTTGTAATGTCGCAGAACGTGTTTCGGTATTTCATGCTCTAAAATCAAAACACTGTCGTGTAAACAATGATGTATTTTCCCATCCTCGTGACAGTCATTTTAGCAAAAGCGCTTCCACATCACATAGCACTCGTTCTAAGGGCATATCTCCCACGCCGTCCAATCATACTATCAAATCTAAAGTAAAGAAACACACCACCTCCAAGACTAAGCCCAACAAGAAATTAAGTCGAAAACAGATTTGGATTCTGAAATCCCAACTGCATCCTGTAGGAAATCGTCACGCTTGGATTCTTTAACCAATTACCCACAACCTACAAAGAATTAAAGCTAGCAACGAACAAGTTAGCTTCTACACCTGCTATCAAAGGAGGGCCCATCTATAAATGGGTTCCTAAACTTGCTTGATTCTTTTGCAGGTCCGTCATGTGTGGTACTTAGATTCAGGTTGCTCCTCACACATGACTCGAGACAAAGAGCTGTTGAGCAACTTCTCTGAAGGATTTCTCAGAAAAGTCTACTTCGGAAACGGTCAATCTGCATCTATGCTAGGAACAGGTGATCTCATCCATGACAGGCTGACCATCAAAGGGGTGTCCTACGTCGAAGGACTGAGCTACAATCTATTCAGCATTGGACGTTTCTGTGACAAAGGCTACAAGGTGAAGTTCGAGACCAACAAATGTAGTGTCACAGATGACAATGGAAGAGAGCTACTCACTGGCCACAGGAAGACAAATCTCTACTCCCATTGACCTCAAGACTGTCCGACCAACGTGTCTCATCTCTCGAGCCTCTCTACATCAGAACGATCTCTCGCATCAACGACTTTCCCATCTCAACTTCAAAGACCTTAAAAAACTGCGATCAGAAAACTTGGTCAAAGGACTTCCTACTTTCAGATATCACAAAGAGCATCTTTGCTCGGCATGTGAAATGGGAAAGATAAGGAAGGCATCTCACCGGACCAAACACATAGCCTCAACTTCCAAACCTCTCGAACTCATTCATATGGATTTGTGTGGACCCATGTGTACTCAGACATCAATGGGCAAAAATATGTGTTGGTTATTGTGGATGATTCTCACGCTACACATGGACCAAATTTCTGAGAACCAAGGACGAAACTCCAGGTCTAATCATTGATTTTATTAAAACCGCTCAAAACCTCTACCAACTAAGTGTACAAATCATCAGAACTGACAATGGAACAGAATTCAAGAACAGAAAACTCAGTGACTTCTATGCATCACTTGGAATCACCCAACAGTTCCAGTGGCGAAAACACCTCAACAAAAACGGGGTAGTTGAGCGCAAGAACAGAACCTTAGTTGAAGCAACTCGTACACTCCTCATTCACTCTGGACTACCTCACTTCTTGTGGGCCGAAGCCATGACACAGCTTGTTTCACTCAAAATCGTGGCTCCCTTCACAAGAGATTCAATAGGACTCCCTACGAGTTGATAAATCGCAGAGTGCCCAGACGTCTCTTTCTGAGAGTCTTTGGGTGCAAGTGCTACGTAGCAAATGATCGTGAAGATAGAGGAAAACTTGACCCAAAAGCATTTGAAGGGATACTGGTGGGATACTCGACAACATCAAAAGCCTATCGAGTATACCTCAAGGAGAAAAGATCTGTTATGGAAAGCATTAACGTAACGTTTGATGAAGTAGACCGAGTAGTTTCTGCACAAATCAGTCCAGAACCAGGGCTTCACGAGAGTGACAAAGGATCAACCAAGCACCTCCTCCGTGGGCGAAACTTCAAAATCAAATATATTGAGCGACATGGAACTCGATCTCTTATTCGAGGATCTCTTCTCTAAGCCGTCGCCACCCACTGCTCCAACAACTTCTGCAGCACCAGGGAATAATGATCCTACAGAGACTAGCAATGACAATTCCCCTCCTACGATGGAAAATCTTCACCTTGATGACGACAGTGAACTCCAACTGATACAGAGATCATCTCCAGCTCAGCCGCTGAAACACCTCAGCCTTCTGATTCAACAATAGAAATTTCTTCAGGAGAGTCAGTTATACCTCAACCTGGAGAAGAAACGGAACATCAGGCTGATCAGAGTGAAGAAACAATACACGATACAAATACAGCTGGATCATCACAACCTAGTATAAGAAAGTGGTCCCGAGCACACCCAAACTCACAAATAATTGGGGACCCCTCCACTGGTGTAACCACTCGAGCATCAACGATAAATGAAAGCCTATTCCTGCTTTCTCAGTCAAAAGGAGCCCAGCAAAGTAGCTGAAGCACTCGCCGATCCAGACTGGATAATCGCAATGCAGGAGGAAATCATCAGTTTGAGAGGTTGAAAGTTTGGAACCTAGTACCTAGACCGGCTGGGAAAACTATCATAGGGACTAAATGGGTCTTTAAGAACAAAAAGGACGAGCAAGGAGTTGTTATCCGGAATAAAGCAAGGCTGGTGGCAAAGATTACAATCATCAGGAAGGAATCGACTATGATGAGACATATGCCCCAGTCGCAAGAATTGAAGCCATCAGGATCTCTTAGCTTTCGCAGCACATAAGAACTTCACAGTCTACCAGATGGATGTCAAAACTGCATTCCTCAACGGAATACTAAAAGAAGAAGTTTTTGTATCTCATCTGAAGGTTTTGTAAACGAACAACTCCCAGACCACGTCTACAGACTCGATAAAGCTCTCTATGGACTTAAACTAGCTCCCAGAGCCTGGTATGGGTCCTCTCGGATTTTCTCATCTCCTCTGGTTTCACAAAAGGGAAGATCGATACGACTCCTTTTATCAAGAAGGACGGCCCAGACATTATGTTAGTGCAGATTTACGTCGACGACATCATATTCGGGTCAACGGACTCAAGAATGTGTAGGACTTTGGGAATCTAATGAAGCAGAAATTCGAAATGAGCATGATGGGCGAACTAAGCTTTTACTTAGGCCTTCAGGTTAAGCAGCTTCACGATGGAATCTTCATCAGTCAATCCAAGTACATTCACGACATACTCAAGAAGTACAACTTGGACAACTCAAATGCCCATCACTCCCATGTCTACCTCATGCAAACTTGATGCAGATTCATCAGGAAAATCTGTCAGTCAGACGATTTATCGAGGCATGATAGGATCTTGCTCTATCTTACGTCCAGTCGGCCTAACATCATGTTCGCCACGTGTCTCTGTGCTCGCTTTCAAGCTGATCCAAAGGAATCTCACATGCTCGCTGTCAAGCGGATTTTCAAATACCTCAAGGGAACTCCAAATCTAGGTCTATGATACCCGATGGGTAAAGCTTCGAACTCGTAGAATACACCTACGCCGATTACGCGGGATGCAAGCTGGACAGAAAAGA
The DNA here is from genome assembly GCA_027422505.1 of Craterostigma plantagineum. Classification (NCBI taxonomy): domain Eukaryota; kingdom Viridiplantae; phylum Streptophyta; class Magnoliopsida; order Lamiales; family Linderniaceae; genus Craterostigma; species Craterostigma plantagineum. Next base: position 55,016 of record JAPQWV010001595.1, read on the forward strand.
GCACTTCTGGAGCCGCTCAATTTCTCGGGGGTAAACTCGTAAGCTGGTCGTCTCGAAAATAAAATTGTGTCTCAACCTCGACAGTAGAGGCAGAATATGTCGCTGCTGCGAGTTGTTGCTCACAAATTTTGTGGATGAGAACCCAGCTGCGAGATTTTGGCATGACGTTAAATCGTATTCAAATTTTTAGTGACTCTAAAAGTGTTATAGCTATAACAAGTAATCCAGTACATCATTCACGCACAAAACATATAGACATTAGATATCACTTTATCAAGTTAAGGAAATTGACTCAGCATGCAACAGTGAGCTAAGCTAACTCAGTGATGTATATTACATCAGAATGATTCGAAAGACCCCTCGTTGCGATCGTCGGGAAGTGTAGAATCATTCTGGAAAATTTGGTATTGATCGGAAATCGTTTCGGTCGACGCGCGCGGTTCGCCGCCCGCGACGTCGCGAGAAGTCCACTGAACCTTATCATTTAGAGGAAGGAGTTATTTGCCAATCCACGGCCACCGACTCGTACGGTACTTGTCCAAGTGTAGCGAGAGTAGTCATCGACTATGACCAGTAGATACTTGCGTCCATTAATACTCTTCTTTGAGAGTGAAAAATTATCGGAGGAAGGGTTCTTATCCGAATATTTTTTTCTCTCTTTCTCTTTTTTTTTCTTCTATTTTTCCTTTCTTCGTTTTTTTTTCTTCGACGCTCAGCTTGGAAATTTAGCACGGTTGCGCTTCTCGAGTCCGGTCGGGGCAAGGGCCAGGCCCCGATGAGTAGGAGGGCGCGGCCTGGTTTTGTCTGAAAAAATTATCTACTACGTTTTTCACTGTCATGTGGAACAAGGTACAATCGAAATGCATTTTGTTCACACAGATCTTCAACTTGCCGACTTATTCACTAAGGCATTGGATGAAAAGCGATTCAATTCTTGGTATCTAGGTTAGGCATATTGAACCGTAAGACATGATCGATTGTCCCTACATGAACCTGATATTGTGTAAATAGGTCCACTTAATTTTTCTCTTTACGTTCTCATATGAATGTTAAAAATCCTACTATCGTATCTAGGGGGAGTCTTTGAAAATTACGCACTAATCTAGGGGGAGTCATTGAACACTTTGCACAAATTAAGGGGGAGTTTTTGTTATGATCTTTCGTCAAAATTAATTTCAAATCGCATTAAGGGGTAAACTAATGAGATAATCATTTCTATAACTTTACAAAATTTTCTCTCGGCGAAACTCAAATCTTGATCGAATCTGAGATATACAAATATTTAAAATGTCTTCTCGGCGAAACTGACCATCGCCGGAAACTCAGCTCAAATTCGATCGAAACTGAACATTCAAGTAATTCAAATCTTTTTTGGCAAAACTATGTATCGCCCGAAACTCTTTTCAAATTGAATTGACTATCGCCCGAACCTCATCTCGATCGAAACCGAAAATTTTCTTAAATCTTTTTATAATTTTCTCGGCGAAACTGACTATCGCCCGAAACTCGTTTCGATCGAAACTAAAAATTTACCTAAATCATTTCAAAATTTTACACGGCGAAACAGAGCATCGCCCGACACTCAATTGAATCGATCGAAATCAAAATTTAACTCCTTTGTGATTTTTTTTCTCGGCGAAACTGAGTTTCGCCCGAAACCTGTTTCGATCGAAACTCATCTTATATATATAGCGTTTTGCCCGAAACAACAGTCTTTCTTCATCGATTCCCAAATTCACTTTCAAAATCTCTCAGCAATCGCACTCAAATCTCATCACCGTCCCACACAAACACTGTATTTCACGATTTCTGCAGCTCGAAACTCACTATTGGTAAGGAAAAACACATAATCTGCAGATTTCAACTGATTTTGTTCTCGTTCTTGCAGGATTCGCAGGTTAGGGTTGAGCGAGTTCGCGCGATTCGCCCTTCAATCGTGTTTCAATTTAGTTTTAAATTCGCCCGAAACTAAACCCCAGATTCAATTTCACATTACAATTGACCGATACTGTCAATTTTTAAATCGAGCGATTCGAGCGATTCATTACATTCGGCCGAAACTGGCCATTATGATTTTAATATGATTTCAATCGTTTGACTTTGACTTTCGGCCGAAACTATCTTTCAATAATAAAATATTTTTAAAATCACTCTATTTCCGTAGTTTCGATCGAAGCCGAAGTCTAAACTGAATTGATCGATTGAACTCCACTTTCGGTCGAAACTGGATCTTCTAATTTTATTATGATTTAAATCGCACAACTTAGGACTTTCGGCCGAAACAGTCTTTTAAGTATAATATGATTTAAATCACACTCTTTCTTTGTTCGATCGAAACCAAGGTATAAAAACAATATGATTTGAATCGCCCGATGCACTGTCTCGCCCGAAACACATTCACACTGTGATTACTATGAACCGTTTTTCGCCGATTGATTAACTCAATTTCACTATTTGTCCCTATCGACGAACTTTACTCATAACTTATGCAAAATTTCTCTAAGTCCTAACGTGTTAACAATGTGTTGACAACATTTGCAAAATCTCTAAGTCATAATGGTTGGTTCCCACTAATCCCTTGCTCTTATCTTACAGATATACTACAATGGTGCGACTAATAGATGAGGTTTTCGCTTCAAAGGACTGGGCACAGAGGCCACCAAACAACTTCCAACTTGACTTTGCCAACACCTTGTGCCCAGATCCTATTATTGTCAAAATTCTTGCAAACCACCCTCTAAAAACCGCCCTAAATATCACTGAGGTTGTCCCGGAAGTCTATGTCCAACAATTTTGGTCCACCCTTCAAAACCCAACAAATAACCCAAAACAACCCGACTTTCCGCCAAAATTGACAACACTATAGTTGTCTTTACCCCAACCATTCTACGCTCCGTACTAAACCTACCATACTCACTATTATATGATCCCCATCCCTCTAACGATGACCTAATCCGGGACTTCCTATTCATGGGCCACAAACCAAACGCCCAAAACACCATTCACCTCCCCGACTTCACAGCCAAAGACATCCCTGGACCTTGGAGGACCCTATTTTTTATCGTAAACAAATGCCTCTCTCCGAAGCACGCAGGTCCGACAAATGCAACCGCAACATTATGCTAATCTTCCATGGGATCGTCTTCAACAGGAATTATGATGTCGCCCAACTCATCTGGACGGACATCCTTGATCAGTTGCGAAAGCGAGGTCTCGGATCCACGAAGTCAGTCCTTCCCTACCTACGGTGGCTCCCTGTCATCGTCCAACACTTCGTGGATCTTCATCCCAAAATCGAGCGCCGACCCAGGGACGAGGGCTATCAATCTCCGAAGCTCATTAAAATTCATCAATAAAGAGCAAAGTTGATCAGGAGGCCATGATCATACCAGACCACCTCGTTCGACTCCTCGATCCAACTGAGCCGGAGCTCCTCAAATACCTACGAGCCAACAACCTTGATAATGTGCCCATGGTTCAACACATCCCAGTTGAACCTAACCCAGGGACAAGCCAACCCCCACAGCCAAATGTAGGTCTAGGAAGCTCTTCATCCCAAAGCCAAAACAAAGAGAAAATCTAAAGGGGATGACAGAGGCAGTCAACAGGAACGGCGTACAAAACAAAAACACGACTGTCTTCCTCAGTCCACGAGTCCACAAACAAGCCGGACCGAGCCCATAGGTACAGGGGCTGACTTTGTCTTCCCCCGAGTAGAAGTCGCAACATCGGGTCCAATCGCGCAAACTACCCTCCCCAGCCACTCAATCATCTCCCAACAGATGATTGTTTCACATACTCATGAGGTGCCACGTCATTCATCGCCACCTCGCTCGGAGGGGGTTGATGTATCTAGCAGTCCTCCGCCTCAGACTGCAAGTTCTTTGATCACGACTAGTCTAGTGCCTTCACCATCCATATTTTTTCCATTTTCTAGGACACTTACTCTAATCTCTGCACCTCTATATCTTAGTGATCTAGACCGAACGCTCCACAATGTCTCCGTACTAGAGTCTAGTACGGAACAGAGCGGAAGACCCAACGTAGTCAACATCACTGCAGCTACGACCTTGGCCATCAATCTGAGTCTGTCTCAGCATTGATGTCAACGATTAGCCTAAGTGGCCTCGGTTTCTTCAAGTCCTGTGCAAACAGACGGCACATCAGTACCCTCTACTGATGTTGTGACGACGAACGTCTTCGTGACTCCGTCAGGTTATTTTCCCCGTTCATGAAGGAGGCCAGGCTGAACGATCGCCTCGCGGAGTTTGCAAAAGATCTCGAGGACACCATCATGACCCAAGTATACGGTGCGATTGGGACCTCCTCTCGAGATAAAGGCAAAGCCCCCGTCACCGAAGAAGTGCCCTCGCAAGCCGACCCATCTCCTGACTCTGACGGCGGCCCGTGGAACGTTCCTATCACGGAACTCATCGACGTTCTACTGGCCAGACTCCGCACTGCACCAAAGCTCACTGCGTATGAAGTGGAGGTCCTCAGACGTCTGGAGCTTCCTTTCAACCCATCTAACCCCGGCAAGGCCCAGTCATCAGGACAACCACTTGCCCTGACGGTGGGGATCGTCCCGAGGGGGAGAAGTCACGAGAGACAGGGCCTCAGCCTCCTCCGCAACCACAGCCTAGAGCCACCCAAACACCCACCAGAACAAAACCACCTACACCCTACAACAAAAAATCCACCCGAACTACCACCAAAACAACCCAACAGCCCTCCTCACCAGCTGTGAGCCTTTCACCTCCTCTTCCCACAATCCAAGACAGCCCTTTGATATCTCCATCCTCTCCCATCCTGTCCCTGCAGACCAATGAACCAATCCAACAAACCGAAGAACTGTACAATCCACACGGCGCCGTGGAAAACTACATCATCAACGAGGATTGGATAACCAAACCGATGGACCCAGCCATGGCTAGAGGATTGATGGAAAATGCCAGATACTTCTTGATGAAGGCAAATGTTAGCCTGGCCCTAATCGACGATGCAGAACTCGAGGAAGGTGAAGACTACGAAGCAGACATTCCAGAACTTCCTGAGCTACTCCGACACACCGTCATCGATGAGGAATGTCCACCAATGAAGACGAAGACAAAAGAAGTGGTGGAATTGCCGTGGGAGAACGTCAAAGTAACTACCCCATATCAAGAAGAAATTCGAAGGAGAATCTGGAGGAAGGAGGATAGAATCAAGAAGCTCGACGAGCTTGAGCTTAGAGGACTGAGCCATCTTTCGAGACCTAAAGCAGTTCAGTACCTGCTATCCCTTCGACGAATAATGATATTCAAAGGAAGAGGGGGAGATGTAGATTATCTAAGAAGAGAAGAGGCAAAGAAGCCCAGAATTAGAGAAATTCTGGGAGTTCGCAAAGTGAGGTTTACAGATATGGACATGCCTGTCTACATGGTACGGCGAGAAAATGAAGAATACGTAGAATTGAATGAAGCCGACCTCGCCTATATCAGAGGTGAAGATGTTGAGCAAATAGCGAGGGACTTCAGAACGCTTGGAGCTCTCAAGACGCCAGAACTCAGACTTGGCTACTACGCACTAAAGAGATTCATCCTACGGCAAGTCAAGTTCAATGCAACACATGATCTTCAAATGGCGGTGAAGAGTAACATGAAGAAGGTGAGTCTGACGAAGCCTTCCTTTGAGGTCCCAGATCCAAGTTACGGTGAAGGGCACATTATAAATGAAGACGATGATCCATCAATTGTCTACATCAACTTCAAAGGAGAGAAAAGGCTTATGAAGACATCAGAGATTCACAGTTCAGCGACAGAACCTTACTAATCATCCGGAAGAAACTCAGAAGAATACTCGAGCAGCTAAGAGACGAAGAATACAAAGTTCAAGAGAAATACTCAAAGCTGATCGAGACAATCTCTGCGAAGATATCATTTCGAAGAAGGTTGCGCTCGTACGAGCACTTCTTAGGACTAAGGAAGTCTCCCTACCATGTGCAGAAACCCAAGAAGAAGACAACTCCAAGGACGCCAAAGCGAAAAGGATGCTAAGGGGGAGATTGTTAGGAATATTTTGTAGCATCCTTTAATTTATGTAATATTGGGTAATATGTTCATTTAGTGGGTTGTAGTAGATTGGGGTGACTTATGATATTAAGTCATAGTTTTGTATTGGGCTTTAATATACCAAATACTAGTGGTATATAAAGCCCCACTTACCCTAATTAGGGTTTTATCAAAAGAATCAAAAAGGTAAGCCACCTTGTACTTTTCCTTAGAAAAACACACACTAACACGCACTCAAGGTGTTCTTCACGTTTTATACATTCAAACCTTTCTTTTGATCCTTGTTTGGTAATAAAAGGGCAAAAACTGTTCGGCAAAAACAGTATGAACGTGTTTTGATTTTCGTCAAATTGAACATTATTTGCTTCAAAACATGTTTAATCTTCTGTTCGTGAATACTCAGTAGCTGATCCGAGCATATATCTGTAGTTCATCGATTAATTTCCAGTATTTGCTTGAATCTGTGTTAAAATCGTATTCTGCGTTTAAACTGAGAATTTTAATTTTCTCGCTAAGTCTTCGATCGAAATTAATTTCTCGATCGAAAACCTCTGTGTCAGAAATTTTGCTCAATTAGAATACGGATTTAGTTAGTGAAGTCGCTGTTGTCAAGAACGTGTTTAGAAAAATTTACGAGCGATAAAATTTCGACGAGAATTGACTATTTTGACCCCGCAAAACTTTTTCTCTCGAAAACTTAGTCGTTCACACATATTTGATTCTCGCCCGTAAACTTTTTTGGTCAACCATTTAGATTTGACTCAGTGAGAAACTCCTTAGGGTACTGTACGCTCGAAAATTCTGGTCAATCTTTCGAGTCTCTACTTTGTGGATTCTGGTCAACAAAATTTTTCGACGCTTAAAATTTTCGATCGCAAAACTTCACTCAATAATTTTACGATTGATCTCACTGTTTGCACAATTTCTCAGCGTAAAATTATGTTCAAGTCGAAATATTTTCCGCTCGAAAATTTTTGAACTGTGCCTGACGCGCGAAAACAGTACCATCTTTTCAAATCGAAGAAATTATTTTCGATCAAACTTTAAAGATTGAGTCGAATTAATTCTCGATCATTTTTTTTTGAATCAAATGCTACTAACAAATTTGCTACTTGTGAAGCTTACTACATCAAAGTTCATTCATCAAAACTAACGAAGATCCTACAACAACTCCACAAAAATTAAAAATAAAATTCGAGAAGAAGGATGGATGCTTACTCGCTAGGAAAGGACAACCTTCCCCCAATCTTGCAACGCGGCGAATACACAGTATGGCGAAGCCGTTTCCTAAACTCATAGCTCTAAAAGATCAAGCCGAAAATCTGTTAAAGTCACTCGAAGAGGGACCCGCACAGTTCTGGGTTAAAGTAGCCGGTGATGACACGGTTACTCCTCAAATTCCCGCTACTAGGCGACTAAAGGAACCTAGGAATACACCATCGAGGAAAGGGCCCGTGCAAAGACAGATCTAATGGCTATGAACACACTTATGCAGGGCATTCCCAACGACATCTATAGACAGATAAACAGCCTCCTAACGGCTAAAGAAATGTGGATGAATTGCATAGGATGATGCAGAGGACGGAAGTTGGCATCAATGCCAAAAAGGCGAATATTCTCACTGCTTATGACTCATTCAAGGCAAAGCCAGAGGAGAGTCTCTACGATGCATATCAAAGATACCTCACTCTTCTCAATGAGATGAGGAAGATAGAAATCTCGAAGACAAACATGGTAACAAATATCAGATTTCTATCCTCTCTGCCCTCGGACTGGAAAAAGATATCCGCTCAACTTAGACAAAACAAAGATCTGGAGGAGTTGGATATCCATGCAGTATTTGATAATCTCGCCCAACATGAGGAAGATGTTTGCGAGACTCAGAGAGAGCAGAAGGGCAAGCAGGTTGACAACACTGTTGCTCTAGTCTCAGAGAAGCGTGGAACAAAGCCTCGCAAGAGAAGATCGTGAAGCCTCCCTCATCATCCGAGTCAGAAGAACATTCAGAATCAGATATCGAGCCTAACATAAAAGCACTGGGGAAGCAGTTGGCTTTAATCGAAAGATGATGAGCAAGAAATACTTCAAGAAAAAGTCCACATCCTCGGCCAACCGACTTCGGACCTCAAGCTCTAAGAACAAGGAACATGCACCAGAGAACTCCGAAGTCAAGAACACTAAAGAGCCCAACAAGTGCTTCAACTATGGCAAAACATGGTCATTTTGCCCGAGAATGCACTCTTCCCAGAAAAGAGATGCTAATTACTACTCCAAGAAGCTTCAACTCACGAAGCAGAAGGAAGCAGTAGTAGCCCTCATGGCAGAGCAGGATCACTGGCTCGAAGACACATCTAGTTCTGGAGAAGAGAATCTTGCCCTCATGGCACGCCTTGATAAAGACATTGACGCCGAAACATCCAATCAGATATTCGAAGATGGCACATCCACCTCATCACAAGAGGTAGACACTTCTTCTACATTATTGACCATGTTAGATTCATATAAACAACGACTCAGCCCCGATTCTAGGGCTTGGGGATATCATTCTGAAGAATCTGACTATAAAAGATGTCTCATACGTCGAAGGCCTCCGCCATAAATTGTTCAGCATAGGCCAGTTCTGTGACAAAGGGTTTCCTGGTGGTCTTTCATGCTGACCGGTGCAGAATTTTGGATAGTCAGGACACAGAACTCCTCTACGAACTTCGGCAATCCAATCTTTACACGATCAACCTGACATCCGTGCGGCCCTCGACAGCTGTCTGCCTCATCTCTCAGACTGTAATTCAGAGGAACAGCTTATGGATCAACGCATGTCTCATCTCAACCTCAAAGCTCTTCAACATCTCTCAAAGAAAAGTTGGTTCATGGTCTTCCAACTATACCTTTACAAAAAGAGCATCAATGTTCGGCGTGCCAATTAGGAAAAATGAAGCGAGCATCTCATCATATCAAACAAGTGGCCTCTACTTCACGTCCTCTGGAATTGCTACATATGGACCTCTGTGGCACGATGAAGACACAGTATAAATGGACACAAGTATCTACTTGTCATAATCGATGACTCCTCTCGCTACACTTGGACAAGGTTTCTCTGAACAAAAGATGAGATAGGGGACTTGATCATCAATTTCGTGAACACTACTCAAAATTTGCTGCAGCACACTATCCAAGTCATTCGAACATCAATTTCTCAGTGAATTTTATCAGAAACTTGGGATAAGTTAACAATTTTCAGCCGCCAAGACTCCTCAGCAGAATGGGGTAGTCGAACGAAAGAACAGAACACTAGTGGAAGCCGCGCGTACGATGCTCATACATTTTGGACTTCCACATTTTCTTTGAGCGGAAGCAGTAAATACTGCCTGTTTCACTCAAACAGGACGGTGATTCACAAGCGCTTTGACAAGACTCCGTACAAAATTATCAACAAACGAGTACCCAACATTTCATTCTTTAAAGTCTTCGGGTGCAAATGCTTTGTGGCGAACGACCGAGAGCAACGTGCTAGGTCGACCCTAAAGCATTTGAAGCCACTTTCGTCGGCTATTCTTCAACCTCGAAAGCGTACCGAGTATACATCAAGTCCAACCACACAATCAAATAAGCTACAACGTCACTTTCCACGAAGTGGCGGAGATGGCTTCTGGTCACTTCAGTCCAGGACCCGTGCTTAACCCAATGGCTCCTGCACACCTCAGTTCAGGACCCGTACCTAACCAGATAGTTTCTGAATATTACAGTTCAGAACCTGTTTTCACTGGTGTGTTGGCAAAAAACCAAAAGAAGATGGCAACAAACTCCGAATTCAACGTCAGAAGAAGCAATGAGACTTGCATTAGACGATTTGGACTCTCTCTTTGAGCCAGTATATCGGTCACGACACTGCTACACCTATAGTGGATTCTCCACCTGACGAGACCGATGTACCAAGTGCTTCTCACGTCCCTACCTCACCCGATTCAGAATTGCCACAGAATAACGAAGAACCTACAGTGGTTATTGAGGAAGAAACATCAGAGACAATCGTTCCAAGTGCAGAATTGGACCTTCCTCAGCAATTGATCATCAGAAACTACAGGAAATCTAGACCCACTGTAGTACCCGTAAATTCTATTACGGGACTTTGATGTAATTAAATATGTAAATTGCGAAGTAAATTTGATAATGAAATTTTAATAGAATCTTCACAAATAAATTGTGAAACTCAAACCAGAATGATATTAATAATAATAATAGAACAAATAGGGAAGGGCTACACTTAGTCTTTGCAACGTAGGCCCAAGAATTAAGTTTTTCTTTCAGCTCAAATCCTCGGAATGTAATAAGTAATAGGTTACTTAATACTAAAGGAAAACCACCAACGATCAAGATGTCCAATCATCGCCATTCTCGAGACTTTTTTCCTTAGTACATATCCATGACTCATAAGGTGAAACAATCGGATCATCACAAGAAATATTATACGTAGAAATAAGGAGGAAAACGAAAGAAACACCAACTCATAAGCTTAACGGTTCGAGAATCTGAAAGTTGAGGGAAGGTATATTTCTTAAACTTAAACTTAATATGATTAGGTTATTTTCAACAATTATATAATGTTTGATTATTTCATAAAATGACCTAGGGTTGTTCGAAGGTTTTCATGCTTAGGAATTTAGAACTCTCAAGTTAGAACTCATGTTCATAAGTGTTACGGTGATGTGGGACTTCTAGTGACCCAAAATATATGTTGGTCATAGGAATTCGATTTTGACCGTATCCTTTCCTGGGATGACAATGACTTCGAGGATAAATAATTTCAGTAAGAACTATTTCGTTTATGTGATATTAGGATGTTTTAGTGTAGAAATATTAACGGAGGTTGAATTTAGGGCGTACCGTTTCCTGGCAATAGCACAGTTTTGAAGACAATGTTTAGAGTTTTTAGGGAGAATCACGATTTTTAGAAGTCTCGACATGATACAGTACCACTAAAGATTTCGAAGTGTATAATTAGAATAATCTCGAGATGAACTGTGGTGTCTTCAAATGTTTGGAGTATTATATGTTGATACATGATTGCATGCTAATCATAGGAAGATGTCGAATTGTGTCAGAGAAAGCCGACATATAATCATTCTTCCATAGGTAGATTTCGAGATGTGAAAAATAGATCTCAAGATATTATGAATCTCGACATTAGAAGGAATTAGACCTCAATATAGGTTTCGACATTGCATGAAAATTTCGACATGATATAAAAATAATTTCGACAAAAGACCTCGAGGTGTATATAGGCATATTTCGACATACACATACACATAAGATTCTCGACATTCTCCTGTTATAAGTCTCGACATTTAATTCCCTAACAAAGTTCTCGACCACATGCAATGATTAGACCTACCAATTTCCTAATTACACACGTGTTTACTAATTAAAATAAGGGGCGTTTCCAAATCAGGCCCCATCGAAACTTTGCTTTTGAGTTCAGGCCCTCCTCAGATGAAATATAGGTTTAAGGACCAACTTTAGATAAAATTCAAATTAAAGGGCATAAAGTATGATTTGACGAAAATGCCCTTTTAGGTGTTATATAAAAAAGGTTATGTATTGCTATTATTCTGTTACGAGATGTGTTATTCAAATGGTATCAATCGACAAAATTATTTCAATGATTGATTCGCCGTAAATTTTCGAGCATACCGGGCACAAAATCAAGTTTGATGTGTACTCCATGATCTCAATGATATTTACGTCGTCAGATTAAGATCCGTGAGGAATAATTTAGAAATTCATTTACGCAAATTACATAAATCGAGCATTGTTTTTTGTCGAAATTAAGCTAATATGCATAAATTCGAGAGACCCATACCTTGGAAATTACGTCGCGCCTTAGTGGTCCCTCAATCGTTCGTCCATCAAGATTAACGAAATGAAAGTGAAATCGCCAGTAGTTTAAATGAGTGTTCGTTATGTGGTATCAGAAAGGCGTAAGTGGTATAGTTTCCATAAGGTTCGGTACAGTAGTGGCGTAAAGTGGTTATAGTTACGATAAGAAGCGTTACTCAAACTGGTACGAGATATTATTCTAATTTGGTATTAATTTTATATAATGAGGTACTAAAACAGAGTAAAAAGGTATAATAGAAGCGTAAAGTGGTATCACAACGATAAGAAGCGTTACTCATCGAACTGGTACGATATATTACTTATTCTCATTTTGGTATTAATTTTATAAGATGTAGTACAAAAATAGCGTCAAGTGGTATAATAGAGGCGTAAAGTGGTATAGCGACGATAACTTTACTTATTCTCATTTGGTATTAGTTTTATAAGATGTGGTACTAAAACAGAGTAAAGTGGTATAATAGAGGCGTAAACTGGTATAGTAAGTCACGCTGTTTTGGGCGGGAAAGCTGAATCTTAGTATTATTTTGGGTGGGAACTTTTATGTAGTATATATTCATGAAATAATGTGGTACCAGAAATGTAAGATGTGTTACAGATTACTGTTACGCATTGGTGTATATTTACATGATCAAAACCTCATTACTTGACTAGTTGCATCTTATTTGCTAACAAAATCAAGGAACTTGGTGGTTTAATACATCAAATAATATATTCCATGATTTTTATTCTTCTACAACCGAGAAAAGCAACTTTTATTTACGAAATTATTCGAACCATTAATATGGTACAGATAACATATTATCTAGTATCAGTACGACTAAATGTGGTATCGTTTCGTAATGTATTGTTACCAGGATAGTATAAATGGTTACCAAAAAATATTTACAAGTGGTATAATTTACATGTGATGTGGTATCATATAAAAATGGTGAGACCATATTCATTGACGGATCATGAAGCTTCTGGAATGTTCCTTATTTTTTGTTATGAATGGAGTATAAACTGGTACGACATTATGCTGAAGTGGTATATTTTACATGTGTCTTGGTATGGTACAAATATTGATCCATATTCATTGACGGATCATGAAGCTTCTGGAATGTTTCTTTATTTTCAGAGAATATATGTCATTTGGCAGGGTGCGAATGGGAGGGGATAACATTTATTTTCAGAGTATATGTCATTTGGAAGGTTGTGGTACCCGTTGGGGAGGAAGTGGTATGATTTGGCGAGGATCTGGTATCATTTGGGGAGGAACTGGTACCATTGGGGTGTAAGTGGTACGATTTGGAGAGGTAGTGGTACCATTTGGGGAGGTAGTGGTACTGTTTAACCAGAAACTTTTATGTAGTGTATATTCCTGTAATAATGTGGTACCAGAAACACTTTATGTGTTACAGATTGCGGTTTACGCGCTAGGATTTTCAGTTTTTTGGTATAGAGTATCGGATCTTAGGGTAAACTGTTTCGGGGTTCGATTAAAGGTTTATTGTCGTAAGATTTGTTCTATGATTGATGTATAATGTGTTTAGGATACATTCGTTGTAATTCATAATGGTATATATCAATGTGATGTAAATATAGTTGTCTACGATTTGCATTGGTATACAATTCACATGATCAAAACGTCATTACTTGACTACTTATATCATATTTGCATAAAACGTAACAAAATCAAGGAACTTCGTGGATTATACATCAAATCATATATTTCCATGATTTTTTTTCCTCCACAACCGAAAAAAACAACTTTTATTTACGAAAAATTCGATCCATAATATGGTACAGATAACATATTATCTAGTATCAGTACGACTTAATGTGGTATCATTTCATAATGTATTGTTACTAGGATAGTATAAAATGTTACCAAAATATTATCAAGTGGTATAAGTTACATGTGATGTGGTATCATATAAGATGGTGAGACCATATTCATTGACGGATCATGAAGCTTCTGGAATGTTCTTTATTTTCTGTTATGAATGGCGTATAAATTGGTACGACATTACGATGAAGTGGTATGTTTTACATGTGTTTTGGTATGGTACAATTCATTTACGGATCATGAAGCTTCTGGAATGTTCTTTATATTTTGGTATGAAAGGATATAAATTGGTATAAAATCATGCTGAAGTGGTATAGTTTTCACGTGATGTGGTATCATATAAAGATGGAGAGGAATATTCACCGTCGGCCATGTAGCTTCTGGAATGTTCTTATATATTGGTATGGAAGGAGTATAAATTGGTACTAAATCATGCTGAAGTGGTACATGTTACACGTAATGTGGTATCATATAAAATGGAGAGGCATATTCACTGTTGGTCCATGTAGCTTCTGGAATGTTCTTTATATTTTGGTATGAAAGGAGTATAAATTGGTACAAAATCATGCTGAAGTGGTACAGTTTACACGTGATGTGGTATCATATAAAGATGGAGAGGCATATTCACTGTCGGCCCATGTAGCTTCTGGAATGTTCTTAATATTTGGTATGAAAGGAGTATAAATTGGTACGAAATCATGCTGAAGTGGAACAGTTTACACGTGATGTGGTATTATATAAAGATGGAGAGGCATATTCACTGTTGGCCCATGTAGCTTCTGGAATATTCTTATATTTTGGTATGAAAGGAGTATAAATTTGTATTAAATCATGCTGAAGTGGTACTTTTACATGTTTAACTAAGTGGTATAATTTACATGTGATGCGGTATTATGTAAAGAAACTATTTTTTCCGGCCATATAAGTTTCTGTAATGTTTCTTATTTTTTGGTACGAGTGGAGTATATTTTGGTACCATATTATAATGAAGTGGTATAATTTACATGCGATGTGGTATTGTGTAAATAATTATTTTCCAGGCCATATAAGTTTCTGTAATGTTTTTATTTTTGGTACGAGTGGAGTATATATTGGTACCATATTATAATGAAGTGGTATAGTTTACATGTGATGTGCTATTGTGTAAAGAAATTATTTTTCCGGCCATATAAGTTTCTGTAATGTTCTTATTTTTTGGTATGAGTGGAGTATATATTGGTATCATAATATACTTAAGTGATATAATTTATATGTGATGTGGTACCAAATTAAACTTATGTGGTATAATTTAACTGTGATGTGGTATGAAATAGAACTAGTTCAAAACGCTACAGTAAAAACAGAAGCAGATGACCTGAACTGTTAACATCCTTCCAAAAGCTGAGCCATCATTCGAAACACCAACTGTGATAAACACTCGATTCATCGACTTCTTATGCCTGCTGGACGCCGTTCACTCGATTCATCGACTTTCTTCTTCCCAGCAACTATATTCTCCTTCTTCCGGCCAATTCCTCCGCGATCGACGCCGCGCTTCTTCCATCAACTTTCTTCTTCCCAGCAACCTTCTTCCGGCCAATTTCTGGCGATTAACGGGTTTCTTCTTAGCCATCACAAGATTCGTCGATTAAGGGTGTAAAGAGGGCCTGAAATTTCGTCGGCTTTTCTCGATGAAAGGGGGAAACTGATTTTAGGATTTCTGGTACTGAAATCGATTTGATGTAATTTCAGAAAAAAATAAGGGTACAAAAGTCTTTTCCGTCTGAATGGGTCTTTATCCCTAACCAAAATATTGTTTGGGTCCTTCTCCTACTTAAAATGTAAAGAGGGCCTGATTCCTGCTTAAAACTCTTATTAGGGCCTGAAATACAATTGACCCTTAAAATAACCACCAAAGAACCTAAAAGCACACGTGGTCGGCCATCTAGGTTGTTATCAAGTACGACTAATAAGACTATCTTAACCCTAAGGTAATTTACAAAGCATACACACGTGTCTATATGCATTGATTATATGTGTGGGTGTATATATACGTATATATATATATATATATATATATATTAATGGAACCTACATATAAATAGATCATTATAACTTAGAATTATGAAGATTCTCAGTATTAATTCAAAAGCTTACGATATCATTTATTTTAAGGTTTTCTATAAATTTAGGGTTTTCGGTATTTTAGGGTTTTCGTGATTTTTAGGGTTTGATAATTTTAGGATTTTGAGACTTAGAGTTTGGAAATTTCGAATTAGGTGACTTAGTAAATATACTGATATAATAATATTTTGTGCTAAGTGATTCGAACTGTAGGGAATTCACCAGGATTGTCTACCGATTTTATCAGGAGGGCAGGTAGGTGAATTATTCATCTACAATGCGTAAACACTTATCTGAATTACGTGTTTTTATGTGCTTCAATAATTTACGTGAATTATGTGCTTTACGTATATTTCATGTGAAATCACGAATTCATATGTTATCATGTTTATATGCATGGCATATGCATATCATATCACATGGGTGAGATATTTACACCGTATTGAGACGGTTGATTTGAGATATTGTCGAGTGGGGTAGAATGAGAGTTTGTGATTTTTTGTTGTTGACTCATTGAGGAGTCGAGGTTGGTACTCGTATGACACCTAACGGCGGACAGGCATGATCGATCTGTCTACTCGGGCGTGAACGTCCCGAGGTGCAAAACCGTCGTGATTATATTTTCAGCGGAGGAGAGCGACCTGACAGGGCAGTTTGCGTGATCGTCAAAACGCTGTCGGCGTAGGCTACCGCTTACGGAAGAGCGACCTAGCAGGGCAGTTGCGTGATCGTCAAAACGCTGCTAGTGTAAGCTTTCGTATCTTTTTATTATGGGCGCGCGAGGTGTCGAGTCTGACCTAGGGCCCTGTGTTGTGTGATTTGAGACAGGATTGTGGGAAATAAAGAGTGAAACATTGCATGTGAGAATTGGGGTCGGGAATGAGCGTTCACATGCATACATGCATTTCTATTCACCTACTGGGCAAATCGCTCAGTGTTTACGTGTTGTAGGTACCGAGTCTGACGCCGACGCGCGTCAAGACTGAGGCGGCTGGTGGCAGTGCTCCACGGACTTTTGAGGGCAGGGCGGTACATGGATGAAGACCTGTGGAGTGATAATAGGGGTTTTTGTTCTTTTCACTTTTTGGGGCTACGCCCGTTGTACAGATACTACTATGTAAAATAATATTTTATTATATTATATTATATTTTAGGAAAAAGTTTCTATTAGACGGGTCTTCGGCGACTTACGTTGCGAAATTCGCCACTAATCCTAATTAGAAAACGAGGGTCGCCACAGGTGGTATCAGAGCGTAGGCTTTAGATTCTGAAGACTGTCCATGTACTGCCGCTCAAAAGCCTAGAGAACCAGCCTGGCCTGTAAGTTAAATGCTTGATTATGTGATTATGTGTTATCTGATATGTGTTTTATTTGAATTATTGTAGATAATAGTTGAAAAATGCCAAGAACCGTAGTGAAAATGTGGCTGAATCCAGCCGTAGGGCCGAACCGGAGTCCCCTCCAAATGAAAGGGACTTCCACTATTCTACGACTGACCGATTTACTTCAACGTCAGTCGGAACATATCAATCGCCAGTCGAATGAATCGACGAGCTACTACATCATCATAGCTCGTCTGAACATCATCCTTCCCCACAGCCAGCGCGTGTAGAAATTATAGGGAAACGGTTTCGAAAAATGGATCCCCCAACCTTTGCTGATGCTACGGACCCAGCAGTGGCTGAAGATTGGCTGCGCACCATAGAAGATATGTTCATATATAGTTTGTGTGCCTGAGAATGAAAAGGTCCTGTGCGCCGTTTCCATGCTCAGAGGAAACGCCCGATTCTGGTGGGATACCGTTAAAGTCCTTGAAGATCCGCGTTGAATATGTCGTGGAACGATGAAATTAGAGATTGTTCCACGGCAAATATTTTACTGCCCATAGAACAGGAACGACGGATGCTAGAATTTATGAATCTCACGCAAGAAGGAATGCCTGTAACTCAATATATCCGCCGATTCGAGGAGCTGTCCCGTTTCGCTCCTCACATGGTGGCAACAAATCTACTCAAGCTGACGAGGTTCATTACGGGCCTCAAACCTGAGCTTTATCGCGACTTAAGTATCTTCGGGGGCCCGACAGATGGATTTTACCCAAGTAGCAGAAAGGGCCATGATAGCTGAGCAAGCTGAGGCTCGATTTCTGAAGCTCAGGAGGCGAAGAAGAGGAGGGAGATTCAGCAAGGACCTGGAAGTGACCGTAAACGCCAATTTTCCAACAAAGGTCAAGGTACCAAGGAAATCGCCAGGGCCAACAGAATTGGCGCCAGACCCTGAATCAGGGACCCATAAATATTCAGAGCAGACCTCCAACCCAGCACCCCAATGCAGACAGTGTGGCCGTTACCACTTCGGCGCCTGTTATCAACCCAGACCCAACCTAAACCCACAGTGTTTCAGATGCGGAAGGATGGGGCACTATGCAAGGAATTGTAACACGAACATGCCCCAGAACCCGACCCGAACACCAGTTCGACCTCCACCGGTTCCTGCACGGGTTTTCACACTTACCAATGAGGAGGCCGAGGCGAACTCTTCTGTTGTGACGGGTACGTTAACTATCTATAACGTGCCCACATCTGTATTGATTGACTCTGGAGCCACACATTCGTTTGTGTTGGCTAAGTATGTGACGAAGGTAGGAATATCTCCTATCTCCTCTGAATGCAACTACGTAGTTACTCTACCACATGGGGATCCGACGCTACCAACCAAGTACTGAAAGGATGCTCATAGTTATTGAGGGTAGGAACTTGAGTGCCGACCTGATTGTAATCCCGATGAACGACTATGATGTCATCTTCGGGATGGATTGGCTTTCAGATATGGAGCCATCATAGATTGCAATAAGAGGTCGTTAAATTCCAGCTGCCTGAAGAAGAAGCATTCACTTTTTCGGGTAAAACGAATAAGAATAGTATTCCACAAATATTAGCTCGGAAGGCTCAACGACTTTTGAGGTCAGGTTGTGAGTCTTATCTCGTGTATGACAGTAAAGGCAGATGACTTACCTCAGCCGAAACTAAAAGACGTACCTGTAGTCAAAGAATACGTTGATGTATTTCCCGACGATCTCCCGGGGTTACCCCCTGATCGAGAAATACAGTTCAAGATAGATCTGATTCCAGGATCAACCCCAATTTCTAAAGCCCCTACCGTTTAGCACCGAATGAGTTAAGGAGTTTGAAGGAACAACTGGAGGACCTACTATCTAAAGGGTTTATCCAGCCGAGTTTTTCGCCGTGGGGCGCAACCGTTCTTTTTGTGCGAAAGAAGGATGGGTCGATGCGACTCTGCATCGACTACAGGAGTTGAATAAGATCACGATCAAGAATAAATATCCCTTGCCAAGGATAGATGATCTGTTCGATCAACTACAAGGAGCTACGGTATTCTCAAAATTTACCTCCGTTCGGGATACCATCAGTTGAAGATCAGGGAGGTAGATGTTCCTAAGACTGCATTCAGTACAAGTATGGCAATTATGAGTTTTTGGTCATGCCTTTTGGACTGACAAATGCCTCAGCTGCTTTTATGGACCTGATGAACCGAGTCTTTCGGTTCGTGATCGTCTTTATTGACGATATCTTAATCTATTCTAAGACGAAAGAAGAACATGAGAATCACTTACGAATCGTCTTAGGAATCCTGCGAGAGAAACAACTCTACGCCAAATTCAAGAAATGCGAATTTTGGCGTGAACAAGTAGCCTTCTTGGGACACGTGATTTCTGGGAATGGAATCTCCGTGGACCCCAGTAAAATCGAAGCTGTAAATAATTGGCCACAGATGCACTAAGTCGAAAAGCGGTGAATGCAGAGTTAAATCAACTTGGAATAGAAGTAGCCAATTTGGGCGAAGTTGAGGCAAGACTAGCAGCGTTAACTCTTCAACCACGTTGCTTAGAGCGGATCAGGAAGGCGCAAGAAGAAGACGAACTTTATCTAAAAATGAAGGAGGCACTACCCGAGGATTTTAAAATACGAGAGGATGGAGCTTTATTATATAAAAATCGTCTTTGTGTACCTAACAACGAGGAGTTACGATGAACGATAATGAAGGAAGCACACGCGACCTTCGGTACACCCAGGAGCCACGAAGATGTATCAAGACTTGCGAGTACATACTGGTGGCCAGGGAATGAAGAAAGAAATTCGCCGCATTCGTGAACCGGTGTATGACCTGCCAATTGATTAAAGCAGAACACCAGCGACCCGCTGGAACTCTACAGCCCTTACCCATTCCAGAATGGAAGTGGGATCATATTACGATGGATTTCGTCGTTGGTTTACCCAAGACGACGAAAAGCCATGATGCTATTTGGGTGATTGTCGATCGCCTAACTAAATCAGCGCACTTTCTTCCTATCAGTTCTACATTTTCCATGGAACGCTATGCTGAATTGTATATTCAGGAAGTCATCCGGCTCCATGGAATTCCAAACTCTATCGTCTCGGATCGAGATTCGAGATTTTTTGTCGAACTTTTGGCAAAGCTTCAGAAAGCGATGGGAACCAAGCTTTCGTTCAATACTGCGTATCATCCCCGACCGACGGGCAGTCTGAGCGAACGATTCAGACTCTTGAGGATATGCTGCGAGCATGTGTGCTCGATTACAAAGGGAACTGGAGTAAGTATTTGCCGCTCGTAGAGTTTTCATACAACAACAGTTTCCACGCTACAATCGGAATGGCACCATAAACGAGGCGTTATACGGGCGCAAGTGCCGATCCCCAGTCCATTGGGACGAAATCGGTGAGGCGAACACTGTTGGGACCTGATATGATCCGAGAAATGACAGAAGCTGTGACGAAGATTCGAGAAAGGATGCGAACCGCATAGAGTCGTCAGAAGAGTTACGCAGATCATCGACGACGACCATTGGAATTTGCAGAAGGTGACAAGTGTTCCTGAAAATTTCCCCGATGAAAGGAGTAAAGCGTTTTTCGGCAGAAAGGGCAAGGTGAGTCCCAGATACATAGGCCCGTTCAGAATTATCAGACGGGTTGGAGAGGTCGCATATCAACTAGAGTTGCCGGCCTCATTAGCGCAAGTTTCACGACGTATTCCACGTATCGACATTACAAAATACGTCGCGGACACCCAAGCCATGTGATCCAGAACGAGCTTCTTTATCAACAACTCAAGCCTGACTTGAGTTACGAAGAGAAGCCTATAGAGATTTTGATGTACGAAATGAAACAGCTCCGGAAGAAAACTATTCCGTTAGTTAAGGTGTTTGTGGCGAAATCAATCAATTGAAGAAGCCACTTGGGAGCGTGAAGATGATATGAGAATTCGTTATCCTGAGTTATTCCAGTCGGCGTAATTTCGGGGACGAAATTCATTTAAGGGGGGAGGATGTAATACCGTAAATTCTATTACGGGACTTTGATGTAATTAAATATGTAAATTGCTAAGAAGTAAATTTGATAATGAAACTTTAATAGAATCTTCACAAATAATTGTGAAACTCAAAACCAGGAATGATATTAATAATAGTAATAGAACAAATAGGGATGGGCTACACTTAGTCTTTGCAACGTAGGCCCAAGAATTAAGTTTTTTCTTTCAGCTCAAATCCTATGAATGTAATAAGTAATAGTTACTTAATACTAAGGAAAACCACCAACGATCAAGATGTCCAATGATCGCCATTCTCGAGACTTTTTCCTTAGTACATATCCATGACTCATAAGGTGAAACAAATCGGATCATCACAAGAAATATTATACGTAGAAATAAGGGGGAAAACGAAAGAAACACCAACTCATAAGCTTAACGGTTCGAGAATCTGAAAGTTGAGGGAAGGTATATTTCTTAAACTTAAATTTAATATGATTAGGTTATTTTCAACAATTATATAATGTTTTGATTATTTCATAAATGACCTAGGGTTTTTCGAAGGTTTTCATGCTTAGGAAATTTAGAACTCTCAAGTTAGAACTCATGTTCATAAGTGTTACGGTGATGTGGGACTTCTAGTGACCCGAAATATATGTTGGTCATAGGAATTCGATTTTGACCGTATCCTTTCCTGGGATGACAATGACTTTCGAGGATAAAAAATTTCAGTAAGAACTATTTCGTTTATGTGATATTAGGATGTTTTAGTGTAGAAATATTAATGGAGGTTGAATTAGGGCGTACCGTTTCCTGGCAATAGCACAGTTTTTTAAGACAATTTTTAGGTTTTTAGGGAAATCACAATTTTTAAGTCTCGACATGATACAGTACCACTAAAGATTTCGAAGTGTATAATTAGAATAATCTCGAGATGAACTGCGGTTGTCTTCAAATGTTTGGAGTATTATATGTCGATACATGATTGCATGCTAATCATAGGAAGATGTCGAATTGTGTCAGAGAAAGCGAGATATAATCATTCTTCCATAGAATTAGACCTCAATATATGTTTCGACATTGCATGAAAATTTCGACATGATATAAAATAATTTCGAGAAAAGAACCTCGAGGTGTATATAGGCATATTTCGACATACACACAATAAGATCTCGACATTCTCCATGTTATAAGTCTCGACATTTATTCCCTAACAAAGTTCTCGACCACATGCAATGATTAGACCTACCATTTCCTAATTACACACCCGTGTTTACTAATTAAAATAACCACCAAAGAACCTAGAGCACACGTGGTGCCCATCTAGGTTGTTATCAAGTATGACTAATAAGACTATCTTAACCCTAAGGTAATTTACAAAGCATACACACGTGTCTATATGCATATGATTATATGTGTGGGTGTATATATACGTGTATATATATATATATATTAATGGAACCTACATATAATAGATCATTATAACTTAGAATTAATGAAGATTCTCAGTATTACTTCAAAGCTTACGATATCATTTATTTTAAGGTTTTCTATAAATTTAGGGTTTTCGATATTTTAGGGTTTTCGTGATTTTTAGGGTTTTGATAATTTTAGGATTTTGAGACTTAGAGTTTGGAAATTCGAAATTAGGTGACTTAGTAAATATACTGATATAATAATATTTTGTGCTAAGTGATTCGAACTGTAGGGATTCACCAGGATTGTCTACCGATTTTATTAGCAGGGCAGGTAGGTGAATTATTCATCTACAATGCGTAAACACTTATCTGAATTATGTGTTTTTATGTGCTTCAATGATTTACGTGAATTATGTGCTTTACGTATATTTCATGTGAAATCACGAATTCATATGTTATCACGTTTATATGCATGGCATATGCATATCATATCACAGGGGTGAGATATTTACACCGTATTGAGACAGTTGATTGAGATATTGTCGAGTGGGATAGAATGAGATGTTTGTGATTTTTGTTGTTGACTCATTGAGGAGATCGAGGTTTGTACTCGTATGACACCCTGACCGGCAGACAGGCGTGATCGATCTGTTCTGCTCGGAGCGTGAACGTCCCGAGGTGCAAAACCGTCGTGATTATATTTTCAGCGGAGGGAGCGCCTGACAGGGCAAGTTGCGTGATCGTCAAAACGCTGTCGGCGTAGGCTACCGCTTACGAAAGAGCGACCTAGCAGGCAGTTGCGTGATCGTCAAAAATCTGCTAGTGTAGGCTTTCGTATGTTTTATTATGGGGCGCGGGTGTCGAGTCTGACCTAGGGCCCTGTGTTGTGTGATTTGAGACAGGGATTGTGGGAAAATAAAGAGTGAAACATTGCATGTGAAATATTGGGGTCGGGAATGAGCGTTCACGTGCATACATGCATTTCTATTCACCTACTGGCAAATCGCTCAGTGTTTACGTGTTGTAGGTACGAGTCTGATGCCGACGCGCTTCAAGACTGAGGCGGCTGGTGGCGGTGCTCCACGGACTTTTGAGGCAGGGCGGTACATGGATGAAGACCTGTGGAGCGTAATAGGGGTTTTTGTTCTTTGACTTTTTGGGGCTACGCCCCGTTGTACGAGATACTACTATGTAAAATAATATTTTATTATATTATATTATATTTTGGAAAAAGTTTCTATTAGACTGGTCTTCCGCGACTTACGTTGCGAAAATCCGCCACTAATCCTAATTAGAAAACGAGGGTCGCCACACCCACAGATGGCTGATGCATCGTCTTCAGCCTTGCCTCATGAGCGCAAGTGGACTAGAGGTCACCCGGTTGATCAGATAATTTGCGATCCTTCGGACGGAGTAAGGACACGTCATCACACAGTCTCTTCAGCTGCTTCTTAAGCCAAACGAGCCTACCAAGGTAGCAGACGCACTTTAAGAAATCCGGATTGGGTAATAGCAATGCATGATGAAATTCATCAATTCGAACGTCTTAAGTGTGGACCTTAGTTCCACGTCCGCATGGGAAAACAATTTGTCGGAACAAATGGGTATTCAAAACAAGAAAAATGAAGATGGTGAAGTGATCCGGAACAAAGCAAGGCTAGTTGCGAAGGGATACAATCAACAAAGGTATCGACTACGACGAAAACATATGCTCCTGTTGCCCGAATCGAAGCTATCCGCCTTCTCCTGGCATATGCGGATCACAAAGACTTCAAAGCCTATCAGATGGATGTTAAGACCGCCTTTCTCAACGGCGTGTTAAAAGAAGAAGTCTACGTAGCTCAGCCGAGGCTTCATTGATCAAGAATTTTCCGATCATGTCTATCGATTGGACAAAGCTCTCTATGGACTAAAACAAGCCCTACGTGCTTGGTACGATGTCCTGAGTGAATTCCTCGTAAAGTCTGGATTCATACGAGGAACAATAGACACAACCCTCTCATCAAATGGCAAGACAAAGATCTGATGGTCGTCCAAGTATACGTCGACGACATCATCTTCTGATCAACAAATCCTCGTCTCTGCACGAAGTTTGGAGATCTCATGAAAAGCAAATTCGAGATGAGTCACATGGGAGAGATGCAGTTCTTCTTAGGACTTCAAGTCAGGCAGCTCGATGATGGAATTTTCATCAGTCAGACAAAATACATCAAGGATATTCTGAAGAAATTCCATCAAGATCAGAGCAAGCCTCTCAGTACTCCTATGTCACCAAGATGCAAGTTGGATGCCGATCCCTCTGGTAATTCGGTCGACATCACACTGTATTGCAGCATCATTGGATTTCTTCTATACCTCACTTTCGAGCCGGCCGGATATCATGTTTGCACCTGCTTATGTGCCCGTTTTCACGCCCATCCCACAAAGAATCTCATATGCGCCTCGCGGTTAAAGGATTCTGCGTTACCTTAATCACCTCTACCCTTGGACACTATGGTATCCAAAGGGTACGAACTTCAAACTTATCGGCTATACTGACGCTGATTATGCTCAGTTTGCCGAATGGCCAGGAAAAGCACGTCCGGTGGCGCTCAATTTCTAGGCGAAAGCTGGTCTGCTGGTCTTCCAAAAAGCAGAACTGTGTATCAACTTCGACGGCCGAAGCGGAATACGTGGCAGCCGCCAGTTGTTGCTCCAGATGCTGTGGATGTCGGACTCAGCTTCGCGCTATGGGTACAATTTAAATAATATACCCTATATAGTGACAGTTAAAGTGCCATCGCTATTACTTGCAATTCCGTTCATCACTATCACGCACAAAATACATAGACATTAGATATCACTTTATTAAGGATCATGTAGCACAAAGGCACCTCAGATATGTATTTCGTGAACACGGAGTACCAACTAGCTGACATTTTCACCAAGCATTGGATGAAAAACGATTCCAATTTCTTGTCGGAAAATTAGGCATGTTGAATCTCCCGT
>JAPQWV010001596.1:0-80478 GCA_027422505.1 Craterostigma plantagineum
CATTTAAAATGCCTACAGAGAAAAACAACTCCAACATTTCTTCAATGGTGCCGTTCGTTCTTAGTCGTTGGTCAATCAATTTATATGTTCATAAACAGAAAAAAGCCAAAAAACAAAATAAAACAATAACACAAACTATCACAACTACACCTCTAAATAAAACCACCATGTAAACAAAACACTCAATTTTAAAACCCTCTGATCACCTCCATAGCTCATTCACATCCCATTTTCGAACCACCTAAAAAACACACACAACACACACACAAATCCTCAAAAACGTCAAAAAAACCAAAAGCTGCAAGAATACTACAGCTCTTCCTCTAACAATTCAATGGAAAGAACAACAACAGCAACAAGAATCTTGAGAGAATCAATCCACACATTCTTGAAGAACTTCCATCACTTCACATCAACGCCAGCCCTCTTAGCATTGCCCTACGCCATCTCAACCCTCATAGCAAACTCTCTCATCTCTTCTTCTTACGTGTTTCCATTAGTCCACGCAAGGCTGAAATCGCTGTTCATCGCCGCTGGCTTTCCTCCTTCGTCTGAGCTCTTCGCAGTTCTCAACCTCAAACTTTCTCAGACAACACTCACCTTCTTCTTCGTCCTACCCTTCACTCTCACCTTCCTTCTCCCATCAAAGGCGTAATAATCCGAACCCTCAATCAACACGAAGCTGCTGAAGGATCAGACAGAAAGATCCTTTCTTGGATTAGAACCTACGTTGCCCTAGTGATCACACATCTATGCAACTGTTTGCTCATCTTATCAGCAAATGCCACTTGCTTTTCCCTGGTAGTTTTGCTCTTCAACACTTCAGAGCTAATCCTAGGGTTTTCTTCTCAAAGGTACCTCCTTTTGCTGTCTGCAATTGGGGCTGTGATGTACTCCATAGTTCTTGCAAACGCCTACGTTGTCAGCAACTTGTCTTTGATAGTGTCGGGCGGGGATAAAAGAGGTGGGCCCGATTCGATCCTCAAGGTAATGGTCATGATGAAGGGTAGGGTTGGAACTGCTTTGTCTATTTCGGTTGTAATAAACGTGGCTTTGGTTGGAGTTGAAGCTTTGTTTCAGTATAGAGTGATTAGGGCTTACGATAGAATGGCGACTTTCGATTTGTCCGTGCTTTGGAAGGGGTTTTCGTGGCTTATTTGTACGCTAATTTGCTCGTTCTTGATACTATTTCGGGCTCCATGTTCTTGAAGAGGTGTAAGATGATCATGGAGATTTTTGGTGATGGAGAAACGGATATCATGTAAAATGCTGATGATGCCATGAAGATGCGCCTAGCCCTTGCTTTACTTTCAATGCAAAAGAAAGATATTTTTTTTTACAAAAATAGTTATTTTCTAAGATGAATAAATGTTATATTTGGATTTTATTGTAAGTTGGGATGTGATGATCGTATTTCAAGATATGGGAAGATTGAATATTTCCAATATTAGTCACAAATTGGGAGGGAAGAGAGGGATATATCTTGTGTATATTGATTTTTGTAAGCGAGTTAGGTTTGTTGCCTTCTTGAGTTGCATATTTCCTTTTCCTCGATTTATTTAGGGGAAGTAAATTTTCGATTGAAGAAAGTATCAAATTATATGTTACATGGTTCCTTTTTGTGGAGCAAATTAGTCGCGTGGAAAAAAAAAGAAAGAAATGCAAAGAATGATCATATTATCACCACCATCTTCATTCAACCTCTCTATTACTGCATTGGCTTCGCTCATTACAATTAGCAGATCACTTTAACGGACACTTTCCCTCGCCTTCAAGCTTCCATGGAATTATTTCCCACTTATCTTTACTGCAGAATCAAACCATCAATTATCAGCACAATTACACTCCCGAAATTAATCGGGCGATTTTTTCATTTACCTCTTCGAAACCACGACCTTCTTACAGCATGTCGAATACGCCGTTCGTGCTTTTCCAAAGCTCGTCGATTTTGCGCGACTGAGTGCCCATCAAAGGCCCCGAAAACTCGACCTTCTCCTCTCCATCGCCGTAAACCTGGAAAATCCGTTCATATTCTTTCTCACATACATCATTAGAACCCTAATGTAATATGATGCCAGAAAATTATACCCATCAAATTTACCATGTTGAGCTTCTTCTTATTAGATGCTTCGTCCTTACGGTAAAGTGCCAACGACAAGTCCTGAGAATGGTACTCAGAGGAAGCATCGAAAGAGTCGGGACGCTCTAACTGCGCCCTCCATTGCTTCATCATCATCGAATGCGTAATGACGTCATGCGAAGAATCTTCGCCTTTCGCAATGTAATTATTATTTTCTTCCTCGTCCACCGAATCAAACTTACGCGCTTCGAGCGTAAGTTGCTCATCCTCGAACCCAAAAGCGAACGATCGTTCGTTCTGTTTTAGCCCAGGCGAACCCGCTCGAGCCCGAAACTTGCAACGGGCCCGAGTCTTTCGGCCGTTATCGCATGCGCGCTGGGGCAGGGGCCCGTGACCCAAGGCTCGGGCTCTATCGACCCTGTTTGGATTTAGTTTCGTATCTTCTTGGACGGGCAGCACTATATTCTGTTCCACGCAGGAAAATTGCGTCGTAAGAATCTTACGTATATTTCCAATGAAATTTCACGGAGAGTACCTGCTTTCTAACGGCTTTCTGGCGTCGGGCCCCCGAGATCTTCCATTAGGCCTTCTCCTGGAATTAAAACAGAGACAATATAATCAAAGATTGAATCTTGAGAGCAAAAAACCGACCCATATAACCCGTTTTCGACCCAACCCGCTCCATTACCTGCTGGCCTCTTCGTGGTGCTTTATGTCGATCTCCTGCTCGGCGGATACTTTGGCAAGCTCGACGGGTCGCAGGCGTACGGCGTAGTCTTGAAATACTAATTTAATTCGAAAAAGAAAAACATAAATACTTAACAGATGCAAAATCAATTAAAAAATGAGGTAAATAGGATCTGATCTACCTCAGAATTGAGAGCTGTAGTAGCAGTGCCCCTCTTATAGGGCTCGACGGCTAACAGCACCCTCCATTAGCTTGACAGCGTATTCGGGCAAATGCTCGAAGGTTTCCCTAAGATTGCTCATGTAAGGATTATTCGGCTTGAACAGAGTCGAATGAGGAAGCTTCGCCTTTCGCCAGTAATCCTCGGGCGGGGACCCACACAGTTTGAATATCTTATGCAACTGTTCGACTCAGTTCTTCCTTTAAGAATAGGCTCGCCAGTCATAGCTCGCCGAGGAGGCACCCACGCTCCATAAATCGACAGATGAACTGTAGTCCGTGGACCCCAGCAAAAGTTCGGGCGGGCGGTACCATAGTGTACACTCGACTAGTCAAAGGTGTCTTAGCCTATCCTTATAAGCATGAAAATTTGGCGAGCCCGAAATCTGCTACTTTGAGCATTCCATGGTTGTCTACCAGAGATTCGCCCCTTTGATGTCTCTATGCATTACGCCTCGGGCGTGGCAGTGTTCGAGCCCTGACAGCAGTTGTTTCATGTAGCACTTTACCTGTTAGAAAAAAGCGTCAAAAATTGAAGACGGTTCTTTTCGACATTTCTACGAGCACGTAAGGGGCGTAGTAGTTTCGGAAGGTGGGGGCATTTTTTTTAAACCTGGGATTCGGTGAATGTGATCTCGGGCGAGGATGAAAGCCCCGCGATGTCGTGCTCCATGTACTCGAATACGAGGTATATGTTGTTCGAGGATCGAGATGTGATTATACCTTCGAGCTTTACGACGTTTGGATGGTCGAGCCTGCGGAGGATCGTTACCTCTCGGGCCATGAAACGAACGCTTTCGGGCTCGAAATTGTCGAATCGAACCTTTTTTAGGGCTACGATCTCTCCGTTTTCCGTGTTTCGGGCTCGGAAAACAGTGCTGTATGTGCCTTGGCCTATCTGTTTTTTGAGTGAAGCAAGAAAGAAACAACTGAGCTCTCAGCAGCTCAGATCAATGGAGTTCGAAGAATTAAAAATAAAGCATTATTACCTTCTCAAGCTTCTCAAAGGAGTCAGCTTTAAGGGGGACCCAACCCTGAACGGCTTCGCCGGCGACGGCGCAGAGCCACGACGGCCAGCCCGCGGCCACGGCCTCGCCTTCGGCGGACCTGCCCAGGTTTCCGATTAGCCTGAAACTGGCGTTCGAGCTGGCCCGACCCGACCGGCGGCTAGCTCCGAAAGGGTGTCAAGTTTGCTCCCGCCGCCGTCGTAGTCGTAGCTGTTGCTATTACTGTTGCTGCCTCTCCTTTTCTTCGCCTTTTTCGCGAGCTCATTGAAGCTCGTCGGCCAGCACGCGGATCCGACCCGACCCGACGACGGAATTGAGGCCGCCGGAGTGGTCCAAAGCGGCCGGCGTCACCGATACGGCCTGCTTCGACGCCACGCAACCGCCCATGTGCGCGTGAGAGGGACGCGCTCGACTGATTAGTTGAAGACCCAAGAACGACGCTTGATCTTGAGTGGGTCAAGACGGTTGTCGGTTGGTTAGTCTTCAAGAACTCAGGCGGCGAGTGACGCGCACGCGCTTCTCTGCAAACTCAAACGCCGTTTGCCGGCCTGGCTTCGCCGGAGTTTGTTTTCTTCGAGGAACGCTGACGCTTTACCCTTTTATACGAAGAATGTTTGTTTCCTTTATACAATATCTCTCTGTGCGAAAATTGCGGGCGGAAAGCACTGCCGTTAATGGGGTCTGCAAATGAGAACTAAAATCGAAGCGAAATCAACGGAGTGATGATCTTCCAAAAAATTGCGAATTTTTGTAGTCTTGTTCTGAATACATAAATATTTTTTTTTTCTCTTATTTCAAATAAACGCAGCGCGGAGAAAGGAGTCAGTCAGTCAAGTATGCTCTCGTTCTACACATTGTGAAACGAAGAAAAAAAGGGAGGAGAAGACTCGGCGAGTAAACGCCAACGATTCTATTTTGACTTAAAAGGATTTGCAAAAACTTTTCTTTTTTCTATTTGTAAGTACGCACATATGGGATTGGACCAATCATGGAGCGCGTGGATTTGATTCGATGGGAGACATGTTGGGTTAGTTGGTAAAGACTTTGGTTGAGCTAATTTGGTTATGAAGGGGACAATAGTGTGAAGCATTGATAGTGTATTCAATGATTGTCCCCATCCATGGGCATATACCTATGACAGATAGATAAACATGAAACATGAAATTAAAAAAAAAAACAAGTCCTCAAATGCTGCTTATATGTATTTAATTGTGTTTTGTGGATTAGTTACTTAGATTACAATTTTTTTTAAATTAGTATCAACAACTTCACAAGCATAGTGAAATGGTGACCTAATTCATATTACATATTTAAATTGTGGTTGTAAAATTTAAATACTTATGATGAGGGATGAGGAGAATTAAGCATCATCATCGATGGGAGAATGAACATATGTTCCACTAAAGAAAGACTAGACACTTAGTCATCATTATGAATTATTACACGTAAAAATGTCATTCAAAATAACTAAATGTCTTGTGTTAAATCATGACATGTCTATTCTATTAGTGCCGGTATATGGAACAAGTAATTGGTCCAAAACAAGTTGCGTCTAAAGGAAAACCTAGCGAAGAGTTGCCGAAGAAAATGTATATTTATTTTATAGTCTATGTAGAAATATATATGTTTTTTCAGGGTTTGGCTATCAGTACGAAGAGGTTTCATGCCTATTATATATACTCGTTGAAACACAAGATAACCCACAAAAGAAAATTATTTTGGCGTACATAAAAAACAATAAATAATAAAAATAGTGAATTACAATGCAGTTCATCGTCCGATCTTTACAAGAATTACATCTCAGACAAAACCTGGACTTTAACGTTGTTTAATTGATCAGTACAATAAACATAGTTTCAATCGAACTCACAATGATTTATACATTTCAACTATATATTTATTTCCTCCTATTCAAATTACAAGAAACCCTAATATTTCTTATCCATTTGAGTCACCATGGGAGAGATTGATACGAAGCCAATTGATGTTCAAACTGCACTCTCTTTCTTTGACCACTCAAGAAACAGCCCAGATCGAGTAAGCATATTCAGTTTTTTCCTCTTTTATGATACTAAATATGTGTCCCATTTGTTGAATATAAATGAAACGATAATTTCTTTACTCATCATATGTACAATTTCCAAATTATAGGAATGGAAAAAGAGAGTGATAAGCTACTACAAACCCTAGAAAAAGAAGTAGCAAACTATAAAGTCAATTAGAGGCCAAAGACTCAGCATACAAGCAAGCCCTTCTCCAAATAGATCAACAAAGCAATAACAAGATGAAATCTATCAGCTCTCCTCAAGAAAACAGACATGAGAAGCAGTTCTACGTCAACGAATTCGATGAGGCGAAATCGAGAATAATAAACCTCGAATCATTTCGTAACCAAACTTCCCATCAGTTAATGGAATTCGAGGAGACGAAAAGAGCCTTAAGCACGAAAGCTGAAAACTAAGGAGCTTCTCAGTAAGGTTTCAGACATGGAGAAAGCTGCTGCTGAGAAAGAAATCGAGTTAGATTCGTCTTTGGGCAGTTTATTACAAGCAAATATCGAACTCGAATGCTTGAAACAACAGCTAGAAGCCTTGCAAGATATGGAGAATAGGCTGAAAAGAGCCAATGAGCTAAGATTATCGTTGGAAAAAGATGCTTCTGATGCTATTTCTGAGCTAGAAAAGGTTAAGGAAAACCTGGGATTGCAAGAAAAGAAGGGTTTGGACCAATCAGCTTATATCAACCTGCTAGAAACTGAGCTCAAAAGCTGAGGGAAGATACATCAACTGCTAAAAAGGAGAGCTTAGAGCTCAAAGAATCGCTCGAAAAGCTGACCCACGAGCTAGAGCAGGCCAAGGAGAGGGAAAACGAGGCCTTTTTCGAGGCCGCCCTTCTGAAATCTGAGCTGCACAAAGAGAAGTCAAGCTAGCCGAGGCTGAAGCCACGAGTCGAAGGCTCAGAGAGAGAAAACTGCTCTTTACAACGCACTTCAGCAGATGGGAATCGAAGCTGAAGAGACTAAGAAAGAGAATCGAATGCTCAAGGAAATGATCACCAGCAAAGAATCAGCAGAAAGGAAGAAGAGAAAGACGTGCTTGCTTCTGCTGTGGACGATCACAATCAAGAATTGGCGTATGTGAGGAAAGATTTGGAGTTCGCCATGTCGAAGGTTAAGGAGCTTAGGACAAGGGTTGAACAAGCGACGACTAGGGCTGAAGCTGCTGAGAGAGCGAAGGCTGCTTTAGAGGAAGAGATAAAGAGAAAGAGAGAGATTAGAGAGAGGCGTAGGGCGGCTTTAACGGCTCTCCGCGAAGAATCTGTTGCCTCGAATTCTGGTAATAAAGAGGTTGTTGATGATATTCGTGGTGGTAATAATGATGATCGTAATAAGAGGTATCAGCCTCTTGGTAAGATGCTCAATATGAAATTCTGATAGATCTTGGGATGAGTTTTTGTAATGGGTTTATTGTGAAAGTGAGAACCCATTGAAGTTTGATTGTATTTTTATCATGTATTTACGTATCTATTATGCATTATTACTCGTACTATTAGTACATGCGAATATAGTTGACTTTTCAAGACGATCGAGAAAAAAGAGTTGTGAGCTTGGTCGCTTAAAAACCTTACCGACATCGATTTAAGGCACGTGTTAATAATGAGATATTGGATTCTTGACAGCGTAGATATGAGAAGTCTAATATTCAAAGTATTGCAACTTGGAAGGAGATATTGCGAAGGAAAAAGACGAAAAAAGTCAATCTGTATGAAACTTCAAGTTTAGTTAACGCAAGATGAAACTCACGGGGTCGGCGACCGAAAAAAGATCTGGAATATTTTAGTTTTTTCTCTAAACGATTTTTTAGAATAATGAGATAGATTAGCGACCTTTTCTATTCATCTGCACGCTTAATTAATATAATATTATCAAAGTAATAGTTTCATAGACAACAAAAAGAAACCATTATCATTCCTTAATACCCGGCAACATCATAACCCAAAGCTACGCATTTTTTCGTGCAAAAGAGAGTTTTCGACATCATATCAAATAAAACTAATATTTTTCGATTCTTATTGTCAGCAGCATAATAATTGGCCGGTAGCTGGACACGTTAATTCCATCAACATGATAATAATTAAGAAAATTCTTCTGTACCACGTGGAATTTTATACATAAACAAAATAATATTTTATTGTCACTTGTAATGTCATCTAGTCTATAAATAAGCAAGCAGCTAGAGTAGAGACACATCTCATAAAAAAAGGGAGAAGTAGAGAACCAAAAAAAAAATAGAGAGTGGGTTTTAAATCTATTTTGAAAAGTCGTTAACGTGCACGTTAGCGTTTCTATTTGCCTATAAGAAGAAAAATCCAACTGTTTCAATTCTCCAAGGACAGAAAAAGCCATGGCGGCGAACGGTACAACTTCTGCGATGTTCTTTCTCATTACAGCAAGCCTGGCGATGACGACGATGATCTCGCATACGATCCCAGCCCATTGCAAGACATATGCGTAGCAGATCTAAACTCAACTGCAGTAAGAGTCAACGGCTTGCCATGCAAAGATCCTTCGACGGTCAAAGCCGACGACTTCTTCTTCTCAGGCATGGATAAACCTGGGAACACAACTAACCCTATCAAAGCCACCTTCAGCCCAGTCAACGTACGTATGTTGTAATAATATTAATGGAAGTCCCTTCCCTTTAAGACATATATAGATTTTTTCTTCCATCAAATGATGTTGTGATGTAATGTAATATATAGGTAAGGCAAGTTCCAGGAGCTAACACGCTGGGGCTCACCATAGCTCGCCTGGACTTCGCCGCAGGGGGTTTCTCCCGCCGCACTTCCACCCAAGGGCGTCGGAGTTCTTGATGGTTCTAAAAGGTTCCATGGAAGTAGGGATGGTTACCAGCCTAGGGTACAAGCTTCTGAACAAAACCCTAAACAAGGGCGATGCTTTCGTCGTCCCCCCGTCGGCTTGGTTCATTATCAGAGGAACAAGGCGGCGAAGGGGCGGAGCACGGTGGTCTTTGCGTCGCTGAACAGTCAGAATCCTGGACTAACCGTACTTGCCAACAGCGTCTTTGGGGCGACGCCTGAGATCGACGGCGGTTTGCTCGCCGAGGCTTTTCGGTTGGATGAGAAGACTGTTCAAGCCTTCAAGCTGCGTTTTAAATTTAAAATTTATCGGCCCTTTGATTATTATAATATTCTTATTTATTGTTCTTGGTAACGACGTGTTGTAATAAATGCATTAAAGTAAAGCGCTTAATTGGAGCCAGTTGTGCTTTGCATTGACTTGTATGGTGTTACTTTGTTTGCTATGAAATAAATGGATTTTTATTTGAAGTTGGGATATCTTGGTGTTTCATTTCACCTAAATATTGTGAATATAAATGCAAGTAAAGGGCTTGGATTGGAGCCAGTTGTACTTCGCATTGACTTTGTATGGTGTTTTGTTTGCTATGAAAATAAATAGATATTTATTTGAAAATTGTAGAACACCATGTATTTTAGGAAGTCAATTGATATAGCTCTTGCTTTTCTTGATTATATACTAATGGGATTCTCTTACATTATTAGGACGTTCGGCAGCGTAATTACAACGTACTACCAACAACTTCATAAGCAAAAGATGCACTAAAACACAAATCTTATTTCCAAGCATTGATACTTCTTCCCATTTTTCATTCATCCATTTCATCATCATCGTCAAGAAGCTCTTCAATCTTCATCCTTTTGACAGCTTGAGCAGCATCACTTTTGTAGTCCCATTTGGAAGATGAATCAGTATATCAGATTTCTCCCCAGTAGCTTCGTTCACCAATCCGCCGTTCTTCTCCACTCGATAAGTCAGTTCTTTACCGTCGATCGATGCATCGATGTAAACAGTCGAATTCTCGTCGATTTCTTCTCTCACTAGCATCTTCGACAGCTCGGTCACGACCCTCTTCTCAAGCCATCTCCTTATAGGCCTTGCACCATAAACCTGTTAATGGAACACATTATAATATAATCAGTTCAAGAACTGATATAAAACAGCACAAATGATTGAATTATGTAAGAACATTGACGTTTATACTTACAGGATCATAACTTTCTCCAAAATGATGTCTACTGCTGCTTCAGTGACGCCAAGAGCAATGCCTCGTTCAGCTAATCGACTAGCAACGTCCTTCAATTGCAGGCGGCATACTTTCTCAGTTGGTCGTGAGACAAAGGATCGAAGACTACGATCTCGTCCAGCCTATTGAGCAGTTCAGGCTTGAAGTGCTTCCTCACCTATTGATGACAAAGCAAAATTCATTGTACAATTTTATTCAGAGGAATGGTTTCTTCCATCAAATGGTTAATGGTGAATGGAGCAATATGGTTACTTACCTCTTGCATGACCATTTCTCTTGCAGCTTTCATAGTTACTTTACCAGTCAGTCCACGAAGAAGGAACTCAGCCCCGAGATTGGAGGTCATGATGATGACGGTATTAGTGAAGTCAACCGTTCGGCCTTGACCATCAGTTAACCTTCCATCGTCTAAAACTTGGAGCAGAGTGTTGAAAACTGTTGGGTGAGCCTTCTCCACTTCGTCAAAGAGGATTACGCTGTAGGGCCTTCGCCTCACAGCTTCGGTTAGCTGCCCACCTTCCTCATGTCCTACATAACTGTGATCCATAAACAAAGTTAGTTAACAATCAGTCGATTAGTATATATACAGTAAGATCACATCAAGTTCCCATCTCAGAAGCAGTTTAAAAACTTACCCAGGTGGGGCACCGATCAACCGTGCAACAGAATGTTGTTCCATGTACTCAGACATATCGATCCTCACCATCAAGTTATCATCATCGAAAAGCTGCTCGGCCAAGGCCTTGGCTAGCTCAGTCTTACCAACGCCAGTCGGGCCCAAGAAAAGGAATGAACCAGTAGGTTGTTGAGGCCTTCCCAAGCCTGCTCTCGATCTCAGCACTGCTTCGGCAACTGCTGTCACAGCTTGGTCTGGCCAACGACTCGCTGATGGAGCCTATCGGCTAACCCAATGAGCCTCGCCTTCTCATTCTGACCGAGCCTTGTCACTGGTATGCCAGTCCAACGGCTCACCACTTCAGCAATTTGGTCGGGACCCACGGTTTCTGTGAGCATGGCTCCCTCGGTTGCTGTTGACTCGAGGTTGGCTATGGCTGCTTCGACTTCTTGTATGGCTCCGTATCTCAAGTCTGCAGCTCTTGCAAGATCGTATCTTCGCTCAGCCTCTTGTACGGCGTATGAGAGCTCATCCCTCTTCTTCTTTAAACGTCTGAGCTCGTCTATTCTTTCCTTCTCCTTTCTGTACCTCATCGACAGTGTTGTTGAGTTTATCTCTCAGGTCATCGAGTTCCTTACGCACCTGAGGTTACAACAAAAGGTTTGTTAGAGTTTAGCACAGCTTCGTCAAGTTACATAGTTCGCCTTACAACAGAGGATAAAGGTGCAAATAGAGAATACACACTTACTTCTACAAGGCGAGCTTTGCTGGCTTTATCCTTCTCTTTCTCGAGAGCATGAAGCTCGACCTCGAGCTGAATTCTCTTCCTTTCAAGATTATCAATTTCTTCAGGCTGACTGTCAAGCTGTACTCTCACATTTGCACA
This sequence comes from Craterostigma plantagineum, assembly GCA_027422505.1. Taxonomy (NCBI): domain Eukaryota; kingdom Viridiplantae; phylum Streptophyta; class Magnoliopsida; order Lamiales; family Linderniaceae; genus Craterostigma; species Craterostigma plantagineum. Next base: position 11,622 of record JAPQWV010001596.1, read on the forward strand.
CGCTTCATCTACAAGATCTATTGCCTTGTCAGGAAGGTGTCTCCCTGCAATCAAAAGTCTCACATGTTATCTCCACACAAAATCTTTAAGAACCAACGATACAAACATAGTTGTTAGGATAAATCAACGAAGATTAAGAAAACCATCAGAAGACATACCTGTAATGTAACGAGCCGACAACTGAGCAGCAACCACAAGCGCCCGATCTTGAATCTTAACACCGTGGTGCCCTTCATATTTCTCCTTCAAACCCCTTAGAATGCTTACCGTATCTACAACACTCGGCTCAGCCACGTAAACCTGCTGGAACCTTCTCTCGAAGGCAGCATCTTTCTCCACATACTTTCGGTACTCTTCCAAGTTGTAGCACCTATGCACCTTAGCTGACCCCTCGCTAGCATCGGCTTGAACAGATTTGCAGCGTCCATCGAACCTTCAGTACGCCCAGCTCCCAAAACAAGATGAATCTCATCTATGAACAGAATCACCTTCCCTTCAGCTTCCTCAACTTCCTTCAGAACAGCCTTCAACCTCTCCTCAAACTCACCCCTGTACTTAGCCCCAGCAATCAAAGCCCCCATGTCCAGCGCAATAAGCCTCACATCGGCAAGATTGCTGGGCACATCTCCATTCACAATTCTCTGAGCCAACCCTTCCACAACAGCAGTTTTTCCCCGCCGGGCTCACCGATAAGAACAGGGTTGTTCTTAGTCCTCCTCGAAAGAATCCTAACAACCCTTCGAATCTCCTCGTCACGACCAATCACTGGATCGAGCTTCCCAGCTTGCTCAACGAGGTCACGGCCATAAGTCTTCAACGCTTGAAACATCGTATCACCTGAAGCACTCTCCACTTTACGCCCTTCTTTGCCCCTCAATTTCTCAACCTCAGACTTGACCTTAGCTGCAGGACGCCGGCCTCTTTCAATAGGTCGTTGATCTGAGAATCTTCTAGAAGGCCCAAGATAAGCTGATCGACTGCCAAGTGTGAGTCGCCTCGAGATTTCTGAAGAGATTGAGCTCTTCGAATAACCTTGATGAGAGGTGCTAGCTGGTACTTCTTCGGGCGGAGGCGTTTGAGATGGGAGCTTCTTCATCGCTTGGTTAATGACCCTCTCACGGAGTTAGCCGCCTCATCACCGCCGCCGGCGTTTGAAAGAGCTTGCCGGAATATGCCATTGGAATCGGAGATTAAAGCTGCGGCGAAGTGGAGAGGAGTGAATTGGGCATGGCCGGAGCTCAATGCTAGCTCGTGTGCTGCCGCAAGAGCTTCGTTGGTCTTGTGGGTAAATTTGTCGGCATTCATTCCTGCAACAAGGTAGAACAGAAAAACACGATTTACAAACGCCCTGAAAACTCATATATGGCTGGAATGCCGAAACTGAGACGATTATCAAATCGGTTGACGAACTAGAATATAATGACAGAAACGATTTGAGGAATAAGAGAGCCGTGGAAGTCTACACACAACATATAGGACAACAGAGAGCCAATTCAATGGAGGAACACGGAAAACTAACGAGCGACACCCCACACGACGGAAACCAAACATGCAACGGACCCAACCCAACGAAAACCAAACATTCAATCGACGATCAAAATTTACGTTGTTTCTAGGGAAGACCAAGAAATCAAAATCGCCATACCGAAAACCAAAGACTGTAAAACGAGCATCGCGAGAAATGTTACCTTTTAAGAACGTGGATAACCAGAGGGACTCTTCTTCTCTGTGAAAATTGTGAGAACAATCGCTTGAATTTAGAACTCGCAGTAATCTCTTGTTTGTATCTCAATTGAGTGACGATGCAAATTGCTTGAGATCGTCTCTGTTATATATACTCTCAGTCTTATGGAGGTGGTGAAGAGTTTTTCACTGAGGTGTACTGGAGAGTCACAGACGTGTCTCGAAACTGCGAACATTCACCTAGAAACTGCTAGATAAAATAATTCTTAGTTACTTACTTAGAATATATTTTAAAAAATTGCCAGTAAAATTCGGGACATAGTAACCGTATCTAAAAGCCCAGCCCAAACTATGTACAGTATTTTAACAACTAAAATATTAGTGATTTCTATGAACGATAAATACCTTCAATGGTAAAAACAGAAGTCTGAACCAAATTGTCGAACTTGCTCGGATTATTTATTGATTTTTTTTTATTTAAATACGTTCTCAAAATTTTTAGAGCTTTAATTCGAATCCAAAACGAACTCGAAATATAAACTTTTCGAGCTCAAGCTTAATATAAAATTTTTCAAACTAACTCTGATCCTACAAATGAGTTGAGCTCAGCTCGTGCTCTACTAATTGACATTACTAACCCCAAACTTTAAAAGGTCATACATTCTGTGGATAGTAATAATTATGAATTTCGAAAATTTCAGTCATTTTACATATCGATTTGAGCATTCATGCACCTAGGAACTTAAATGTGATAACGAACAAACACCAAAAGATGGAATTTTTCAAAGAAAACGCATCAAACCCGTAACTTTTTCGATTCATTCATCATCATCACTGTCATAAACCATTTTCTTACGACGATGGGTCGAAGCTTTCTGTGGAGAGTCATCGTCGTCCGACTCCATGCCCTTTCTTTTGAGCCTTCCTCCGCCAGAATCCTTCACCTTAGGCTTGGGCTGCTGCTAACAAATGGAAACAAGCAAATGACATACATACATACATACATACATGTGTTTTTTTATATACTACTAATTCGTCTTTATACCAAAAGCATATATGTCTCTCTTACCTCAGCCTCTTCTTCAGAGTCGTCATAAGCCTCTACTTCTTCCTCCTCCTCTCCACGTTCAAGCTCTTCTTCATCTTCTTCAGCATACTCATTGTGTGCTTCTTCATCAACTCCTTCGTCTTCTTCTTCCCCTTCAGTTTCGTACTCAGACTCCTCTTCCCTCTCGCTCTCAGAAAACTCCGCGGGCCTTCGCGACGATTTGGAACCTGCTATTGCTGATTTTCGAGTGATGTCCTTTGACCCCTGAATTCGTTACGTTTTTTAACAGAGGTTAACTGAATTCAAAAAAGAGAGGATGGTCGTATGATGATTCAGATTCACATGCCTTCTTCGCATTCATTATGCGTTTCTCTGCTCGAGCTTCCATTTCGAGGTCTTCCTCAAAGCGACGGCGAGAACGCCTAGGCTCGTAATAATCCTCATCTTCGTCCTTCACAAATTTGAGACTCATATCAGTCCATGATGTTAGTAGATGAAAATTACGATATCCTATTATAACACCAAATGCGGGATACAAGTTACAACTTGTTGTAAGATCATAGCCTTACCTCTTCAAGTGCATCCTCGAGAAAACCAGGAGAGAGTTGACGCTCCCTGCGGATGGTAGGCTGTGTGTATTTACGACTGACCTTCTCCTTTTTGCGGCTAAGAAGCTCGTTGGCTTTGATTGATTGATTAGCAGCCTAAAAAAAAGGGAATAATTACAGAGTTGAACTGAGTTCGCTTGATTAACTAGGCCAGGAGTGCGTCAGAAGCTAAAGATTCTACCTTCTCTCTTTGCTCCTTTTCCCTCTCAGGGTCAATGTCTGTGATGCAGTTCTTAACTCTGTACACCTTTTTGTGTCGTGAATCGACAATAGCTGTCAATAAACGATGAGAGTTTGAAGCTAGCGATGAAGGCATGAACCTCATTTTGCTTAAAATTCGTCCCTGGGATTGGAGAATTCCCTGTGGTAAAAACAGAGGATCAATCGAACAGACATATTAAAAGCCCGAGACATGAAACTTCAGAATCCTGGGATCTAAGTTGTGTCACCAGTCCCTAAAACAGTGAATTCACGGCTAATATGGACTCTCGGGCCATGTGTTAGCAAATTATATATAAAATAAAACTGGTACTGCTTATGAAGAGAAGAATGAAAAAACTTACTTTCCCATGTCTAAGGAATAGATGTGCTTGTTCATCTTGAGCATCTTGCTTAGATATATCAAGCACTTCATTTCCAATAAGCAACTGAAGGCTTCCATCTGACCATTCCACAAAACGAGCATTGCTTTCAATCTATAAAAGAAATATATGGGTTACTATGCCGGCACAAGAAACAACAGCAAATCATACAACCAAAGAATTACGAGATTTAGCTAAATGCACGGGAAGGTCGAGTTACAAATAAACAAGCAAACAGGATGAGTTATTAAAGCAATTCTTGTCGCTAAAAGGTGGAACAAAAACAAAATAACCGAATTTGCAAGTGTATGCTAGCGCATAGTTATAAATGAACAAAGACCTGATACATTAAAATATACTTACAGATATCGTGCCATTGGGTTGTTTTACTTTCCTCCAACGAACAACATTGTTTTCCAGTCGTATCCTCTTTTTGGCTCCAGATTCCTCCGTTACATAAAAATCCTCCTCCACATATGAGTAGGCTCAAAAGGTTTTGAATCTATGCCCATTATGTTAGAGACTTTGATCATATGCATCTGAAAAATTGATTCCACGGTAAAACCACAGTCTATAGCGCTGCTTGTAGAGAAGATGCACATGAACACTCAATATTCCAAACAGCAAGTAAAAACAGTACAAGAGTATGCTACCAAAAAAGTCAAGAGCCATGTTTATTTTCGCGTGATAATGGATATTTCACACACATAGGGTCCATGTAACTTTAATTCAGTTTCAGTCATGGCATGGGAAGGATACCTGCTCAGGCTCAGCTGGAGGAGGATATAAAGGAATTTCCAGCTCCAGTGGTGGACCCACAGGTTTCTCCTTGGTTTTAACCTCAGCATGCTCTTCTTCAGAGTCATATAACGCATATTCCTCAGGTATCATATCGTCTGGCCTCACGTCTCTCTCAAAGTTTTCATCTTCATCCAAGGGAGATCGCTGCATTAGAACAAGATTCATTAGAAGAAAGCACATCCAGGTAATATATTCTCAGAGAAGAAAACAAAGCAACGGTAATGCAACTTATACTGACATTTTCATCTTCCTCAATCTGATTTTGAACTCCATGTTGTGCTTCTTCTTCATCATCAGAGTCTCCAAAAACATCATGAATTTCTGGAGCCGATTGTAGATATTGATCTTCTTTCTCATCACTAGGCAATCTTCTGCAACAACATCAAGATCAATCTTTTTGAACTCATGCAACTATATGGAACACATTAAAAGATGAAATTGAAAACCACACAAGCATCATTGAAGAAATGGGTATCAAATACTTATAAAAGGCAAAATGATTAATCAGATAAATTTCCGGTTGAAAATATAGTAACAGGAGGGATAAGTTCAATTGACTTTCTGTTCTAACATGAGATGAGAGAAACATCCAACGAACTGGAATACAGATGCAAGGAAACTTGAGAGATTTAAACTGACTTAAGCAGGATGCAAAAAAGACAAGGAGAAACAGTTCAGTAAGAAACCTAGGGCTCATGTCCAGATTCACTTCATCTTCCTCGTTAGCAACATAATGGTTTTCATCAGATCTTTCTGATTCACTTTGAACCGCATTGCGTCTGCGACTGGTTACAACATGTTGATCATACTCTTCCTTTTCATCACTCTCAGAGTAGTGCCGTTCGCTAACTTCCTTATGCTCATCTGCTTCAACTCCTCGGATGCCTTTATCTATCTCATCTTCACTCTCTTCATTTACAGGATCAAATTCCTGAGCACCATCGCTCTCAATTTCTACCTCCCCTTGACCTTCAACCTCACCCTCACCCTCAAATTCAGGTGGTACACCCCCATCATCCTGGGAAGTAACCAATAAGATAATGAATCGAGACACAAGGAAATAACTACAGACAAACTAAAACACGATTACAGTTAGTGACATAGATTCATTGTCTAATCAACACACATGCAGATATGCCATGATTATAATTCATCTGACATCCTCATTATATAAAAAGGAATCTATCAAGTGAATACATCTGACATCTGACTCGAATTGAGATTCCGGGATCAGTGAATCGTACGTACAGAATTCACATCATTTTTGCCCACACGAATGGGTTGCGCCAAACCTTTCGGATGAAAGACACGTAAGCAAATTACAATTAAATTGCGGTAAAATCATGGCAGGACCTACATTCTTTCACACGTGTCACTTATCCAGAGCGATGCCCCTTCGGATAGCAAGAACTATAACAAATTTAACCTCACCGAAACAAATATGAATTAAAAAAGTAGATTCTTGACACATAAAATCCTAATTACAAAACTAATGTACAGCATCAAATCAACCAAATTAAAAGGAAAAAAGCAAGCATATGGACATACATGAAGAGACCCAGAGATGGGGTCAATTGCAACCCTAACATAACAAATAATTCATATTTGATATCACATACATCATCAGCCCCCACAAACCGACCTCCAGATATACGAGACTCGATCCCCAAACTTACATACAAAATATAAAGAAAAAGTTCATACTGAGGGGTAATCAGGTTGTCGATTAGACTCGTGTTCCGATTCAATTTCTTCTTCTTCGTCCTCTTCCTCCGATTGATCTCCGAACAAATTCTGCATCATCTGATGCCTCTTCTCTTCTCCCACCATCCTTTGATTTGGTTTGCGCTCTATCAAATCGAAGTATCGGATGGGGCAAATGGCTCAAGAACGCCAGAGAGCTCTGTGTCTTAGGTGCTGTGTAGCAGTAAAACGGAAATAATCACACTATTTACGTTTCGGCTTTCCACCACCCCATATTTGTAATTATTTCCATTATAGCCCCTTTTTAATTTCTTTTCTAGGCCCCCAAAGTCTCATTAATTTAAGAGGCAACCCAACTTTTTCAGATTTGACACCTCCAAGCCTCAGCTGCGGTCCGAGCCTGAGCCTAAACCTTTGGCTCCCCCAATGTCGTTGAAAACTTCGCAACATCTCTCCATTTATCTCACACACAACCATTATTTACTTCTTCTTGGCTCGCCATTGCAAACCCTAGCTGAGATGATCGATTATCATATCCAGATTTTACATGGCCTTTAACAGTGTAAGACTCGCATCAAAACTTTTCTTTTCCAGATTCGTCTTCTGATTTTTTTTGGGATTTATTTATGGTATTTTGAGGGATTGAGGTATCCTGTGATAGTTATGCAACTTCTTCTTTTTCGTTATTGTGGTGCGTATATAATACTTCGAGATGAATTAGGCAGGTGTTGTATTCCATGACTTCATTTTATGTTCTGGTTCGTGGTTTAGCTGAATTTGGACTAGCATTCTAGTTGGAATTTGGAATTTTGCTGTTAGTTAGTTTACGTTGTCGAATGTCGAGGAAGATCAATTGTAGCATTTTACATTTATCAGTTATCTGGTGGATTGCTGCTGTGTAGAGGAAAATCTTCCCTATAAGCTGTACTCTATCTTAAGAAATAAAATAAAACCCCATTTTCAGTGGAAGCTAACAGTTCATCTTCATGTCCTGTAATGCTCATGTCATGTTATTCTTTTAGGGTACTGGATTGGATATAAGATTACTGCTGAATGTAGAGTTGCGAGAAGTTTCATTTGCTCAAAGTTCTTCTGAGATCATGGGGATGATTTAAAGAGTGGACAAGTGATCAGGTTATTTCCTTCATCATAGTACCTGAAATATCCGGAGCCAACCATCTATGCCTGGGAACGAACTCGGAGATGGGGTTCGTAATTTCTTCGTGCAAGATAATCCTTTTCAGGGACAACAACAATCACAAGTAGCTGAAGGGAACTGGCCTGTTCTAAACAGCAGTTTTCCTGGTGGCGCAGGTATTGCATGATCTTAAATGATTAACTGTTTAACCTGATTGCTTTGTCTTTTTCTTTTCATGGTTCGTTTTTCCTTCTGTGAGGAATTGAAATTGTACTTACAAACCTTTGTACTGCACTACTACTTATCACATTTGATCATGTGAAAAATCTTAAGAACTCTGATAATCATGTGTGAATACAGGTAATGGAGAGTATCCTTTCTTCTTGACTCATGGTTCTGTGAATGGTTCAGACGAACAGCCCATTGTGAATGGTTTTTGTACGGTAATCAGTCTCCCCAGACAACGCAGAATGCAGCTAATTCCGATCAGCATCATTTTACATCCTTACGAGGCTTTTCCTTTCACGAGTTACAGCAACGTGGCCCTGATCATGTAGCGAGTGCTTCAGTTTCTTCAGAAGCATCTGCATCTCATGTGAGTTTCGATCTTTTTGGTGGTCATCAGGCGGGCCACCAGCAATCAAATATGCCACATTTTTTGCAGCCTCGGCAGTCTGGAATCAATGACATGCCACGACTACTACAACAGCAGCTTATGATCAAGAAATTGCAAGAACAAGAACTTCAAAGTCAGCAGCTCGCGTCCAGGCAAGATTACTCGAATCGTGCCACCTCAAATTCAAATAATCTTCAAAATCCTCGAGACATGCAAGGTTCTTCTAATGGACTTGCATTTCAGCTAAACAATGGGCAGTCTCTGCGCTCTGTAAATTTGCTACCACAGCAATTCGATCAATCTCTTTACGGTTTTCCTGTTTCCAATTCTAAGGGTTTACCTGAGACCCAGTATCCACAAATGATGGCTGAAAGATATTTAATGCCTCAGCCTCAACCTACAGTTGCTAGCATTAGTTCTCTTCATGGTAATCAAAGAAATTCATTGGCTGATCGTGTTGGTGTCCGGGTGGTCCGGATGATGAATCTTCTATTCTTAGACACGATTTTCGCAATCAAAACAAAGTTGAAGTTGCATCAAAGCAATCAGTTAATATGGGCATGAAAAGTCGGGTTGTCCATCAACGCATAAACTCCTCGTCAAGGCATGTTGCGCAGGAGACCTTCGGAGGAAAACAACAGTTCAATCATTCAGAGAGCTCATGTTCTACATCAACTGGCCAATATTCGTCTCCGAAGAACGAATCTGCCCTTGATCCTGAAGAGGAAAAGATTTTGTTCGGTTCTGATGATAACATATGGGCTGCCTTTGGGAATGTGCACCACAGTAGTGGGGAACCTGGTAAAATGACTGATAACGGTGGGTTGTTTGATGGCTTACCTTCCATCCAAAGTGGTAGCTGGAGTGCACTTATGCAATCAGCGGTTGCTGAAGCATCTAGCAGTGATGCTATTCTACAGGTGCAAAACAGTGTAAAGTTTCATAATAATGACCATGGGAATTCTGCTAGACAGATCTCTTCAACGCACAATGAGAGAGCTGAAAAGGTATCTTCGTCTGAAAATAATATGCGAGTGCAAGCGACATTGAATTCTGGATCTTTTACGGCTGATAACATTAACACAGCCAACACAATGGTATTCAATCGGCCGGGCATTGAAATTCAAGAAACTGGTCATGGCGTCCACTCGGAGACCTCTCCTAATTTTGTCCAGCCTTTGCATGAGGATAGGTATCGTTTCTGCAGTAGTCCTTCAAAAACATCAGTTACCTCACAGCATCACATTCCTCCTGAAAGAGACACTAAAATAATGATGTCTGGGCAGACTACAACTAGGATTCAGGACAGTTGGAACGGTATGGCAGCAAAGCCACCTGGCATGGACGGGTTCAGCAATCATGATTCGCAACGGCTGAAGCAATTTTCCCAGAATACCCAAGATCGACAGAACATGCTTGAATTTTTTCGTAAGGTGACCAGACAAAGGACCATGCTGGTATGATGCAGATAAGGCTTTCCAAAGACAACGCACAGTCTCAGCCATCTGATTCCAAGAATTCTCGCCTCCAAAGTCAGTCTTCTGGATCTCAAGGATTTGGATTGCATCTTGGTCCTCCTTCGCAGTGGATGGAAATTTGGAAAATAGTAAAGCCAGACCTTCAATTCCATTTCCTACTGTTGATGAATCTGCAACAATGGAGAATGGTGGAAGTGAGAACTCTTTGCATAAGATGTCTGGAAATGTTTCTTCGCGTGTCATTTCTGATATTCCTAGCTCGAAAAGCCATCTGAATGATAAAAAATCAGCTACACCAGGTATAAAAAAGTCAGTAAATCTGTTCAATGACCCTTTCAAGGGAAATTCTTCACGCAATATCCTAAGAGGATCCATTGAAACTTGTTCGCCAGACGTTTCTACCAGTAATCGACAAGATAGTCTTGCTGCTTCCAATATTCCTGAACAAAGTGTGAAGAATGATTTTCGAGAGGAAATCCCATCTTCAACTGTGCCAATGAAGGATTTGGAGGGAACTCTACATCATTTTTCCATGCCAGGTAGTTCGCAACAGAGGGATGCAACAATGCAGTTCAACATATGGTCCAATGCCCCGATGCATCATAACAGTGGACAGCGTCAAATGGTTACTTCTCAAAATTCAGATTCACAGTACCATAATGTTTTAGAATCTAGTTCTTCTCCAATGCAACGTTCGGAAGAGTGTAAGTCTAAGGAAAGCTTTAGCCATCAGTCAGAATCAGTCAGCACTGACCGTGTTCCAAAGTTCGAAGTATCAAAAGAAAAAGAATCCCACATGCAGAATCACTTGCAAAGTTCACCTTCCAATTCAACTTCAGTTCTCAAGGAAATTGAAGACTTTGGTCGATATTTAAGACCTAATAGTTTCTCCGATCAAGCTTATTCTTGCCAAAACAAACTCAAGTCTTAAAAGAAAATTATGGGAACTCGAAGATAACAGACAGACCAGATAATCTTGCAGATGCTACATCAGCTTCTGTGGACTCCAAGGTGATTAGCTCTTCTGAGCCTGTTTATATTAAGCCAATAAGTATTCCCCAACGTGAAAGCATAACCTCCCAAAAGGACTCGGGGCTTAATCTTAGTGTTCTCCATAGTCACACGCATGGTGATTCTGCAACTTTTTCTATTCATCAAGTTAGTCCTCAGATAGCACCATTATCGTTTGGTGGACATGAAAGCTCAAAAGCGGGCAAATATGTAATGCAAAAAAATAAGCCAGGTCAAAAATGAAGAACCTCCTCCTCCTCTCGGGAAGTCTAGCATTGTTTCAAATGCACTGAGTTCGGAAGAAATGGAAACTGATGCTACTCTGGGTGCATCTGTAGTCAATCATCATTGCTCTTCTAGTTTACCACAGGTGAATGCCACTGGTCAGAATTTTGTGACTCTGCAACAGAAGAAACGTAAGAGTGCTACGTTGGAACCTCAACCCTGGCATAAAGAAATATCTGATGATTCGCGTTTTCTTGGGATTCTCAGGTTGTTGTTCAATACCTTTTTTTTTTTCCTTTTCTTCGTATTGCTCTTTTTATTCTTTTTTATGCTAAAGTTAGTTTCTAATCTGCATCTATCTTTACTAAGTGCAGCATGGCTGAACCAGACTCATCTAAAACAGCAACTAGGGTCAGTGCAAAAGCATAATAGATTTGTTTTGCTCGCTTGGTATCCTTCATACGTCAGTTGGATAATACTTTCTCCTTGTTAAGATTTGTTTTCTCGAATGGCAGTTAAATGGGATCGCTGAAACAACAGAGGATGTAAATCAAGTGCTTAGATCCAAACAAAGGCTTATTATGTCATCCCATCTTATGAAGCAACTGATACCGTCTCCACCACCATCGATACCTCTCTCCATGAATGCCAGTATTAGCTATGATATTATCGCTTATTCTCTATCCCGGAGAGCACTTGGTGATGCATGTCATGCAGTCTCTTACGCAAATAATCTGAAAGGGCTCGTAGTAGCGCAAATCTGTAAGCATATATTCAGTGTCAATAATTAATATCAGACAAGTCATTAGCAATAATGGGTATACCATTATCTCCGTTCTTACTCTAGACCTTCAGAGAAGAGAAAGTCACCAATGAAAGCCAGTGCTCAAGGTTATGAAAACGCTGCTAAGGAGCTAGTTGGAAAAGTCACAAAGCTAGAAAATGATTTCTCGAGGTTGATTATCTAAACCTTGAGTTGACTGCTGTATACCGTGTTTTGTTTCTCTGAATTTAGATTCGATAGACTGGCTATGCTTTCTCTATAATAGCTAAGTGTTCTTTTCAATCTTTGATACGTCACAGGCTAGAGAAGAGTGCATCGCTATTAGACCTGAGATTAGAATGCCAAGAGGTGGATAAGTTCTCCACCATCAATCGCTTTGCAAGGTTCCATGGCCGAGGACAAAATGGCAGTTCCACCACAGCTAATGCAAATTCAAGCACATACAAATTCTCTGCTCAGAGATATGTAATTCCCGCCGCCATGCCAGAAATCTCCCCGACACGGTAAATTGCTTGCAGCTATAGCAACGAAAAGATCGATTTTGAGCTGTTCTTGTTTTTTCAACTGCGTCGCCAAGAATCACAAATATTTTCCACTAGCGGAGAATTGGGTTTCCATAATATTGCTTTTTTCCACGGGAAGTTCGTCTTTTTTTTTTCCTTCAAAAGAACGTCGAATGAATATCTCGTGCATTTCATTCTTCTAGGGTCTTGACCCATATGGACACTGTATAGTATGTGTAATCTTTTTTTTCATTTTTAATTTTTTCGAAAATGGAAAATGATGTTGTACTACTGTAATCACCCTAGTTTTATGTATTACTTAGACAATCTTAGTTGTATGTATGGGTACACTCATCATCGCTTGTATGGCTGAAGATGATACTCGTTAAACTCCGAACCAAAGCATATCGATTCCTCGTCGAGCTTCTTCTTCAACCTTCTCCAAGTCCTCAGCATATCGGCCTGAATCAAACCCCTATACAAAGTCTCGAAGGTAATCTTCTGAGGAAGAAATCCCTTTTCGATCATCTCCACGAAAAACTCGCACGCCTTTTGCCACTTCCTTCTCTCGCACAGACTATGAACCAAAACCGTGTAAGAATCCAAATCTGGGCCAACGCCGTTCGCCTTCATATCGTCCCAAATCTCCCAAGCATGTCCCATTTTACCCTGTTTCAGGAACATCTGCAGCAATATGTTGTAAGTACGCATATTCGGCGACAGCAAAGAACTCTCCTCCTTCATCCTTCTGTACATTCTCAACGCACTTTCTGCATCTTCCTGCCTCTGTACTCCTTGAAAAAGCAGTTATACGTTTCTGCGCTGGGGCTAATCTCATTACGAACCATCTCATTCAACAACTCTTCGGCGTCATCCATCCTTCCACAAGAACAAAGACATTTCACGACCGAAGTATAAGTCACCACGCTCGGGCAAATCCCCTTCTCTTTCATCATCGATAGCTTGTCAAGACACAGCTGAGGCTTGTGCGCACGACTATACACGTGGAGCAAAACAGAGTAACTCACAACATCAGGCTCCAATCCTCTGTCTCGCATCTCGTCCAATAGCTTCTCAGCTTCCCTTATCACGCTCTCAAATCTGCCCTCGGGATGTAAGCTAGCTCGCCTACAAATCCCATTTAACAACACGTTATAAGTAACGACATTCGCCTCAAAACCTCTGACCAACATCTCTCCAAGAAACTTCTTACCCGTCTCAACCCTCCCAATCTTACACCACCCGTAAATCAGAACAGTATACATCTTAACATCTACGTCCAACCTATACTTTTCCCTGTTAAAAACCTCAACAGCAACCTTAACGTATCCGTACTTACAAAGGGTATCCAATAAGTAAGTCACGTGAAAACCAAACCTCGAGGGTGCAAATACCTCATCCCCGAGAAAAACTCCCATGTCGTAGAAGGCCCTCACTGCGCTCCTCGTCCTCCCCGAGGCAACCAAACGCCTGATCAAGATGTAAAACGTGGTGAAATCGGGCCTCGATTCGCTGCTCCCACCGCCGTCCATCTTCAAAATTAGCTGCCACGCAACGTCGAATTGGCGTACTCTGCCCAAGATATCGATCATGATGTTGTAGGCCACGGTGTCGAGGGCGAAAGAGGGACGGCGGGACTCTGAATACTTGAAGAATGCGAGGGCGATTTTGGAATTTTGGGCCAAACGGAGGAGGGTTTGGTGCACCAAAGGGGCTGATAGGGAAATGCCGCTGAGCTGAAGCGAAGACTCCATGTGGTGGAAAGGATTGTGATGGGTGGATATGATCTGTGAGAGCCTGTCGGCGTCGGGAGAGTGGTGGACACGTGGCAGATAGGGTTTTTCCATGATGATTCTTCGTGGGGAATCTCATTCTCAAAGCATGCTCGTCTTGTTCTGGGACGAACTGTTTGTCACAAAACCCAGTGTCAGGATTAAATGAGACGCGAGTTCCTTCAAAGAAAACATCTTTTTTTTTCAAGACAAATCCTTTTTTCCATTCAACGAACGGCCCAGGTAAGAATCGTATAAAAAGCATGATGAAGAATACAAGTGACGTTCCTCGCAAAAGAGTAGCCTTTAAGGGAGAGAATGTGAACAGAGCGAGCTAACCGTGATGGATTGACTAAAGCTTCGGAATTGTTAAGGCGAGCGATGATCCTCAGCGATGACGACAACCCTCCGAGTGATGTCTGCATCTTGTCGATCATTTCCTTTGCTAGTAAACAAACACCCACCAACTGTTCGTAAAAATGCTCAGATACTTTTCCCTCCTCTACTCTCCTCTCCTTTTCCCGCCGTCTTCGGTTACATAGCACTATTTGGGCCTTGGCCCATTTTAACGGCCCAATAGCGTCTCCCGGCCCAACTAGTGAATCAAGACGTCTTCTTTATCAGTAGTTCCCATGCATCCCACCTATATATTTCGTTGTTGAATCAAACCAAACATCGCAGTAGCTTCATATATATCATTGTTAGTAGTTGTTCGCAGACTCTTTCGTCGTCGCCGAGCTTTTTCCATCGACGAAGAAATACCATGGTTTTGTTTTCCGAAACGTCAGGTACTCTCTCTCTCTCTCTCTCCTCTTTGATTTCGTTCACCAAGTCAGCAATACACCTGCCGACTAGTTACCGACTACTCTTCGCTAGACGGAAGCAAAAAATTTCAGAAACGTTTAAATCCCAAGCCCAAAATCACTTAACCCCTACCTTCAATTCAATCGATAACCAAAGCTCATCCCTGTGCTCAGCCGTCTTCTCCTTGGCCGTCGCTCGCTGCTCCTCCCTCGCCCCCCCGTCCCAGCTAGTCTTTCGCTGTTAGTTGATATATCCCTCGTATGTTATGTTTGTAAAACTTCGACCATTACAGTATGTTATGTAATTGTTGCCCTTTACAGATTTGTTGAGAAATGACACGAAGGTCAATTAGGCGTCGTTTGAGTAACTCCATTGGCGTTCGCATTACGTCCCCAAACGACGCAGACGATTCAGAGACCAAACCACCATCGCCTTCTCCGCAATTGGGATCGAAATCGAGCGATGGACCGTTGTCCTCGACCGCTCCACGAGGCCCATCACAGACTCACACGGAGCGCCGGGAAAGCCTGCATTGAGTCCCGGCGACATAGAATGGCACACGTACATGATTTTAAAATAATCATCTGTTACGATGAAATCGAAATTTGTTACCCTTTTTGTTTGAATTAGGTTCGACAAGGAGTCTGTGGTTGATAAGGTTACGAATGCCTTTCAGTCTTTCATGGTTGCACCGTGGACGGAGATCAGCAGGGTCCCCCCTGTGGTAGTCAAAGAATGGTGGTGTCATTTTCGGGTTAGCTGCTTTTTAACGAACGAAATTTTGGTTACTTTTTACTTTATGTTGACGTTGATTTTTGCAGGAGAATTATTATTGGGATCCTTCTGTTGCGGAGAGAGTGAAGTCTGAATTTGTAAATGTGCTTTCTCGTCGGCTTAAGGATTTATGGAGAAGAAAAGGGTTAAACTGGTGAAGGACCCGACGTACAAGTCTAAGTTTTTGTGCGACAAGGTCGCTAAACACTTAGAGAATTGGTTTTCGCCTGCATTGAATAAGAAATCAAATGGCTCTAAGGCTACAAAGAATATGGTAAGTTATTATTCCTCTTTGATCCATAATTCATGTTATGTATCTCCTGCATCTTTTATTACGCAATATGGGTTGTATGAATTTGACAGATTGCGAAGAAGGACAAAGGAATCCTTCTCCACCACACGAGGTTTAGTCGCACGAATCCTCCTTCCTTTGTTACATTCATTTTGTTTTGCGTTGAAGTTGATATGTTGCAATGTTTATTGATATTGTTCTTGGGATGATCATTTACAAAGGATGCTCTAGGAAAATTTACTACTTTGATATTTTTTCTTCTAAACTCGTCGTGCGCAGGACAATTGGAGGCTCAGAAGACGGTTAATCCATCTATTTCTAATGCTCAAGGAGTTGGACGAGTTTCCAAAATGTACCGAACATGGGTAATGCATCGCAGCCGTACTACGTACCTTCTCACGAAATAGTAATGTGTGAGCAGTTGAAGAAAATGCAGGCAGATATTGCAAAGATGTATAAGCACCTCAATAAACTCTTCGACCTATTTGGCTCTCGTGGAGCGCCACGTGCTTCAGATGCGGGCGAGCCGAATACTGTGGGCAACACAACTAATTCAAATGTTCGTCGCCGCTATGACTTTTGGGCGGCGTGGTAGTTCTGGACTTGGCTTGACGTAGTTTATCGTATATTGTTGGATTTCTCTATGCACGTTGAAACGACATCCTTTTTTTTCGTGTGTTCGGAATTTTTCTCAATCTTTTCTCGAACTGCTTTATGTATTATTAGTATGTTAAAATTTTTTCGTATTTTAACATTTTATATTTATTAATTAAGTTATTTCAAAATTAAAATTTTATTTAAACTCGTAATAAATTAAAATTTTAATTAAGCATCAGTGGTAAAGTTGTAATTAAATATCCATTTAACAGCTTTTATCTATCATATTCTCTTTATAGAAGATTGGTACTTTCTGCACCCTCTATACATGTACTTAAAAATATAATTAATGTAACTTTAATTTGATATTTGTAATATTCCATAAATGAAATATAATTTTTAGATATAAAGTGAAAATTAATGTATTGTGGTATAATTACAATAACTAAAAATTTAAAAGTGACTGATAACCTATTAAATTAATTAAATTATAAAATAAATGGACAAATTGTTAATTAAATAACAGGACCAAATGACACTTTTTAGCCACCTAACCGTAATAGATGATTAATGATATATTCTTGGAACCACTCTTTTCTTTTTTCTGTTATTTTATATTATTTATTTAGGTTTACTAGTTAATAAATGGGTTAATTCTTTATCAGTCCCTTTCAACATTTCAACTTCCTTTTAAATACCCTCTAATTATATCTTCCTTATAAGTACCCATTTGAAAATTTATTCCTGTTCAGTACCTAAAAACCCTTTCAGCATTAAATGGACAAAAATACCCCTGTCACATATCAAAAAAGCGAATAATTATTTTCACATGAATTATACCAAAAATAGGTATTATACCAACAAAATTGACATTTACCAGAAAATGTTGAAATATATCATATGGTTTCGTTATTATACCAGTAAATAGCGTTATTATAAATTATAGCGAAATTGGACTTAATTATACCAACTGATTTTGAAATTATACCAGAAACTGTAGAAATTAGATATGTTTTGGTTATTATACCAGTAAATAACGTTATTGAATTTTATACAGTGAATTGGACGTTTACCAATTGATTTTGAAATTATACAAGAAACGGTAGAGAAATTATACCAACTGTTATCGTAATTATCCAACAGAATGTACACTATACCAGTTGGTATATTATGACAACAGTTGGTATAATTTGAATAACAGTTGGTATATAATCAAAACAATTGGTATGATGTCCAATTTAAATAGCGTTATTATAATTTCAGCGAAATTGGACGTTATACCAACTAATTTTGCTATTATACAGAAATTGTAGAAGTTAATACCAAATGTTTTGGTTATTATACCATTAAATCACGTTATTTGAATTTTATACAGTGAAATTGGACGATATGCGAACTGATTTGAAATTATACCAGAAACTGTAGCAATTATACCAATAAAATTGTACACTATATCATTTCGTATAATAATGATAACAGTTGGTATAATTAGAATAATAGTTGGTATAATAATCAAAACAGTTGGTATGATGTCCCATTTAAATAGCGTTATTATAATTTACAGCGAAATTGGATGTTATAATACGAAACTGATTTGATATATACCAGAAATTGTAGAAATTATACCACATGTTTTGGTTATTAATACCAGTAATAACGTTATTTGAATTTTATACAGTGAAATTGGACGATATGCGAACTGATTTTGAAATTATACCAGAAACTGTAGAATTATACCAACGTTGACGTAAATTATACCAACAAAATTGTACATTGTATCATTTGGTATAATAATGATAATACAGTTGGTATAATTAGAATAACAGTTGGTATAATAATCAAAACAGTTGGTAGATGTCAATTTAATTTCAGAAAAGGGTAGTTCGTCCGTTCATTGTTTGGGGTATTGAAAAGGAAGATTTTTTGTCAGAGGTACTGATAAGGAACTTGAAAACACGGAAGGGCCTGATAAGGAAATCACCTTAATAAATTGCATTATTGTATTTCTCTTGTTTAAAATGAAACTTTATTAACAACAAAACATTGAAAAACAAAGCCGGCAACTGCAAAAATTCGGGAGAACAGGACCAAAAACCAATTTGAAGCGTCTAAATTTCCAGTGTGTCTTGATTGATAAATCCACTTCATAACTGCTCGCTAGTTGATTTTTCGATTCACAGATCTTCGTTACTTGCTTCGCACTGTATAATTTCATTTAGTTAAGCTTTGGTTGAAATTACTTTTTTTTTTGTTTTGTTTCTAGAAAGGGACGAGGACGACTACTGCATAGGATAGGGCGTTAACTTCGGTGAATATAACTTTCCACGATTATCATCGAATCCTTTTGACATTCTTTTGCAGTTCTAGGTAAGCCCTCTAATTCGTCCTTATTCAGTGATTTTTTGAGTTTGAAAAGTTCTTGATTTATGGTCATGATTGGGAGTTGGCAACCTTCATTTGATTGATGCTATGTTACTTGAATCAATTTTACTTTTTTTTTTTCCATAGGAGATATCTCGAATTGGTCTATCTTCTCTTCTTCTCCACTATGCATAGATCGGTGTATCATAGTGTCTTGTATTGGATATCTTAGTTTTGTGTTTGAATTGGAATCTATTCTGTGTAAGCTCTATGCTAACTCTGATACTGATATTGATAGTCATCATTTTCAGATCAGGGGAACGGAAATGTTTGGTATTAAGAAATCTCCCATGCATAGGTTTTCTAGAAGCACCTCGCTGACCATAGAAATCCTGCCAATACGCACAAGAACCCTTTCGATTCAGACGACGAGTTGAAACTAAAGAAACCCCAAAAGCTCTGTAAAAACATCTTCAGAACCTTCTCTTTTGCCGCCCCAAATGTTCTTTCTTCAGCTGCAAGAAACAGATATGAGAATGAATTCCGTGATGATGGAGGATTGGAGAACCAGACTGCGCAAGAACTTGAAAATTATGCTGTGTACAAATCTGAAGAGACTACCAAGGCGGTCAACAGCTGTCTTAAAATTGCTGAGGACATTAGAGAAGATGCTACTAAGACTTTAGTTACTTTGCATCAACAGGGAGAACAAATTACAAGGACTCACATGGTTGCTGCTGATATGGACCATGATCTTACTAGGGTAGGTCTCATCAGTCCTTTAACTGTAAATTAGTTCTTTCGACCCATAGAATGTGAGAAAAGCTTCGATTAGCATCCATGACCTGTTTTTATTTGAAGCTCCATAGTCTCTTTATCAGAACTCTTGAATGTTTCAAATAGTCAAAACTGTTTCTGATGATTTAGGGGGAGAAGCTTTTGGGAAGCCTTGGTGGTATATTTTCAAAGACATGGAAGCCTAAGAAGACTCGACCAATAGCTGGCCCTATTATCACTCGAGGTATATGCATTTCTCTGTTGATTTTCTTTTGCTCACTAAGCTCATCACTACCTATTGATGATCACTCTCCCTAATGCTCGTCAGGGTTGATCATCATTAAGCTTTACCAGATTTTGGTTAGTGGCTTAATTTAAATCAAACCTCTCTTTGATGTTTCGTTGAAACTTGGTTTATAGATGATCCAACATGGAAAAAGGGTAATCATTTGGAGCAAAGAGAAAAGCTGGGATTGACCTCTGCACCGTCAAGTGAAAGGTCCAAAGAACGCACCTTTACTGAGACTACAAATGGACTAGAAAAGTTCAGGTACCTTGTGAATGTGGGATGTGTTCTAGAATTTCTAGCTACATCTTTTCGCATTTGTTGCCATAACTTGGCAATTTCTTCATACGCAACATGTCAGTGATAGCTATACGGTTCATATACAGTTAGAGAAGGAAAAACAAGACGATGCACTCACAGATTTAAGTAATATCTTGGAGAGCTGAAGGATATGGCTTTGGACATGGGATCTGAAATCGAAAGGTGTTCTTTTTCTTATAAACTCTTCACGTTGAATGTTTTCGTCTTCCCCTTTCTTCTTTCTTTCTTTCTTTCGTCATGTTCAATTCAAATCGAAACCACCATTATTTTCAGGCAGAACAAAGCTTTGGATCATGTTCAAGACGACGTGGAGGAGCTCAATTACCGCGTGAAAGGTGCTAATCAACGCACAAAGCGCCTTCTTGGGAAATAAAGAATCTCCCTACTGCTTTTAGAGATATCCACTTTGGACATTTTGCAGCTTGTTTTGGCCTATGTTGTGACATTTTCTGATCTGAAAATTCCCATTCTTCACATCATTAACAGTATAATGCTGCATATCCCTTTTACTACAGTCTGTAAACTATATACTGTACTGATCATTATCATAATAATGAGATAATTTTCTTTTTACTTGTGTTAACCATAGACCATAGATTACATAAAGTACTAGTCCATCCTAAAACTCATGATATACAATTTGTGGAATCTCTTATTACACAATCTGTAGGGCTACACTGCACTTGTTTGGGGCTGCAAGTGAAATTTGTAGAAATTTGAAGGGCAATTTGGACATGAAAGTGTAGGCCCACTATTGGGCTTTTGTAGAGAATTCAGGCCCATTTATTTCATGGGCTCTCAAATCGCAAATGTTATCATCAGCTCCAAACTAAGCCCTAGTCGTAAGAGCTTAGCTCATCATCATTCATCACTCGAAGGGAAAATCTGTAGCTCGCAGTCGGAGCAATTCAGCGGTTTCTAGGGTTTCTTCCACTTCAGCGACGCAGTCATGGTAATTTCTAAGCTCTTGATCCTTGCGAGTTCTGTGTACCACAAGTTATGGGCGATTTATTTTTTTTTTGGTGATACCGTATTAGCTCGTTATTATATTCTTACGACTGTTCGATTCGTATATAATGCGCAAAAAAAAAAATTTGTTATGGAGAGAGGAAATGAGATCGGTTTTGCTAATCGAAAGACGAACTTTTGTTTTGCTTAAGGGATCTGAATTCAATGATTTTTTTATTGTTGAACAATCTTAATTTCCATTTGGAGCTCCATGAGCTTGAGGTACAATCATAGTGGAATGCTAGAAACTTGAAATGAAGTTTTGCCTCGTTATTTTGTATGTATTAACGGTGCTGTGATACGTCTTAGGTGAACGTTCCAAAGACAAAGAAGACTTATTGCAAGTCGAAGGAGTGCAAAAAGCACACATTGCATAAGGTAACTCAGTACAAGAAGGGAAAAGACAGCTTAGCAGCTCAAGGGAAGCGTCGATACGACCGAAAGCAGTCTGGTTATGGTGGACAGACGAAACCCGTCTTCCACAAGAAGGTTCGTCCCCATCTTTTTTCGTGATCATCAATTTGTCATGTTCAACCGAGTTCTTTGCTGTATGTGAAAAATGATATATAACTGTTTAGAGTACATCAGTTATGTACCACGAAATGAAAAGGTTTCCTTTTTCTTAAATTCAATCAGGCAAAGACAACGAAGAAGATTGTTTTGAGGCTGCAATGTCAGGGTTGCAAACATGTTTCACAGCATCCAATCAAGGTTTTCGTTTCACCATTCGTGATTTTCTCCGTTTTATGTTTGAGCAACTTGTCTTTCGAATTCTTACTGAGTGGCTGTTCATTGTTGGACAGAGGTGCAAGCATTTTGAGATTGGTGGTGATAAGAAGGGCAAAGGAACTTCTCTTTTCTAAGTGCTTAGCATGGGCATCATTCACAGTGCTTGCGTTCGAGTTCGAGTTCTTATCCGTCGATGAATATTAGATGTTATTTTCGTTGCTACATTATTCAACCGTCTTTTTCGACCAAGAGTGAGATTTTTTGTTATATGAAGACCTTTTTTCGGAAGGAAAGAAACCGAAAGATGAATATTCAATCGTTGCAATCGACTGCCAAGAAAATGTACAACATGGTATGAATTTATGTTCCAATAGGGAATACAAACTTGAAAAGGCAGCAAATAGCAAGTAGCATAAAATGGAGAATATTGCCAATACATGTAGTAAAATCAACTCAAAGTGACAATTATAAGCAGCAAAATTGATTTTCTCAACGAAACTCGGAGATCTCAAAGACTCTAGCAGTTCCATCGAGGGAAACCGATACCAAGAAATCGCATTAAAAGTCGTAGCTATGGACTGAATAGGCCCAGCGTGCCCAGAAAATACTCTAACACAGTCGCCCGATAGGCTATCCCATATCCTTACTTTGCCATCCAAGCACCACTCGCAATGTATCTAATCCCAGGCAGCCATTGCAAGCATGCGACCCATCCTTATAAACAGAGAAAGGAAAAAACAGAGATGATGGTCCTTTTTATGTTATGTAAGACAAAATGGTAAGAAACTTGCATGGTAAAGCTGTAGATGCAAATCAAACACCTCGTGATCGCATATGCACCGAGGCGAAGATAATTGATCCCAGATTATGAGCTTGTTGTCCATGCCACCCGTAGCAGCTTTCCAATTGTCTCGACGAGAACTGTAAGAGAAAGATCAGGTAAGAATGGGCGGGCGTTAGAAGGAAGAAAGAGAAGAAAAATGTATGAGAAGGTTGATAAATAACTGATTCAATTCTGCGACAGAAAGAAAATTAAAAAATAGGATTGTACCCTCCATTAAAAGCAGCACATTCGATTGAATCAGTGTGTGAGACTAAAGAACAGACAACCTGGGATTTGAGACATGAGTTGGAAAACAGGCATGAAATCAGTACTGGAAGAGCAAGCCAGACACAAACACCTTATGAAATGGAATGTACGACATAATAAGAGGGACATAAACACCTTGCCATTAGATATGCCAACTACATGAACGGAACCATCAGAAGAACCAGTCAGCACTAGAGATGAATCTGAGCTGATGGTCAAGCATGTGAGTCCTTCAGTGTGATAAGGATGGCCTTTACAAACATAAAATCAATAGGTGATCAAGAAACTGCACCGAAAGTGGAAACAGTTTGAGAAAGGCCAACAAAATACAGCACCTCGTATGACATGCGTGTTCTCTCCAGTCTTAGGGTTCCAAATTCTCATAGTGGCATCGTCAGAACCCGTACAAATTGTTCTACCTTGGGTTCAAAATAGTTTTCAACATCAAACAATTATTTAATTTGACAAAACGCTCAGTGCGAGAAAAGATGAGAAAAGGTCCTTCAATGGTTAGGTATTTACCGTCTTGTGTAAAATCACCGCAAGTAACTCCGCCGCCGTGTCCCGAGAAAACATTCATGCACACTGCCCTATCAGCATTCCACATCCATATAGATGAATCATCCGAGCCAGCCAAGAGCAGATGTCCTTTAGGGTGCCACTTGAGCCACTGCACGCCTCACTATTTAGCATAAAGTTGAAAAAGGTTTCTGTAAAACCTATTTAACACTTATATGTCACCTGAATTTCTGCTGAAGGACCTTCGAGTGTGCATTTCAGTTCTCTTCTCTCTACATCCCATATTTTTACAACTCCATTCACACTTGCAGATGCCAGCAACACGCCATCAGTGCTGAAGGATAGATTGATACAGATTCCTCGTGACCTGCATCATTAAAGAGAAATCGTATAACATATAAAATAGACCTACAAAAACAAAACTTTTGAAGATATGTGACTGCAAAAAATTGATTAAGGATTGTATTTCGAAGGCATTTTGCAGAAAAACTATGAACCAAAGCTATCCATACCTTGTAACTCAAAAGCCCCATCCCCTTGATTGACTCTCCATAAAAATCCTTTATCGTCTCCACCTCCAGTTGCTACTAGAGTAGGATCTGTTGACTACACGCGACAGAATACACTTCGCCTGAAATCGAAATGGAGTATTTTCGGCGTTAGACTACAACCTTAACTTAAGCATAATGATCAGAATGAACACATTGCATACAAGAGACATGAGACGAGGCGTTTTTTTCCTAAGCCTAGAAGCAAATAAACGTTATAATGATTCTCAGATGCTATACTATAAAGCAATAAAGTTAAAATGGGAATCGAGAGCAAGCACCTGAGTGACCAGTAAATATATGGCATGAATCGTCGGCCTCATCTGCAGACACTGACAGTGAAAAGATTAGATGTAAAGGACATCAATTAGTTAGGCTTTAGCAACAACGAAGACAGAGCACCTAATACTTTCCCATTCGTGTTATTTCAAAAGACAAAAATCAAAGTTATTTGATAGTTTGCTTGCTCTAAAAATAGTCTACTTGCGTATTTCAGCAGTAAGGATTTATCCTAAAACTACCATAAATTATTCAGCAAACTGGAGAAAAAGGACCTAGAAGAAATCAGTATTGAATATATGATGTCCGTGATTCATCCTACGGAATCTAATACTGAAATTAGAAAATTAAAAGCCTCTCCAAGAGAAGAGAGAAAGGGCAAAGCTGATTAAGGAAATTCACCCACCCGATTCTTCTTCTTCATTAGGTTCCCCTTCTTCGTCAGCATCTGGGAGTTCTACAACAACAATCATGTCAACGTGAGAAAAAAAAAATCCCCACGCTTACATGAAAATGCAGCTACATCAAAAATAAATCATTACCTTCTTCATCAATATCATAGTCATTAACTATGTCATTTTCGTCCAAGAAAACCTCTTCTCCATTATCATCGCCATCATTCGGACTCAGAGCATTCATTTCTAAGCTGCATATGGAAAGAAAAAAAAACACTTCCTTCGTCAATCTGGGCTTACCACGCTAGTTTCAGAATAGTTGTAGATAAAACACTTTTGGTAACAATTAGGGAACTGAATAGAAACATATGCCAAATTCAAGTTTTTTCAGAAAATACTTGAACAAGAAAGAGAGGTGAAATCAAGGCCGTCATCTATTTCACCAAAAGGTGAACCAGCTAGAGCTAAATACTCCTCTAATAAGAATCTCATGCTCCTATTACAGCAAACCTCCGAGCAATCCTAAAGCGTCTATCCTTAGTTTCTGCAAGCTCGCTTTGTTCACTTCCATAGCTGATCTAACCAGAAACAAAAAAAAAAAGAAAATATGACCTAGCAAAAAGAAACAGGTACGAACCTTTTATTCTTCGATTCTTAATGCTCAGAAGCTGTAGCAGCCCTAAAATCCGCCAAGAGAATGCAGTTTCGCTTCACGTCTAATGATATTTGTGTTCAGCTTCAGACTTGGTGTGCTAATTCCTCCTTTTTGCTTTTTTCCCTTCATTTATTACATCTCTTGGCAGGCTAGCGTTCATTTCTCAACGGGCCTAAGCCCATTTCTATCGGTTACTACCTCCGTCCCAAACCGTTATGGATATTTGGGGTATGACACGATTTTTAAGAAATTGAATATTTTAATAATATAGTACAATTAAAAGGTGAAAAGGGTATATTTTGGCACGTCTTTTAAGAATATTTAATGGTATATATTGATTGTTGTGGTAGTTTTTGCTATAAAAGGAAATGTCCAAACGATTTGGGACGCCCGATATAGTAAAATGTCCAAAACGGTTGGGACGGAAGGAGTATATTAAAGCCGAATATAGGGTCCACAGACCACAACTAATTCGAGTAAAACAATATATTCTAATACTCCCTCCATCTCAAACCATTTTATACATTTTACTAAATCGTGCGTTCCACATTTTTTGTACATTTCCTTATTTAACAAAAAAATTATCACAAACATCAATATAATAATATTAAATATTTTTAAAAGACGTGTCAAAATATACATTTTTTTACCTTTTAATTGTACTATATTATTTAAAATATTCAATTTCTTAATTCCCGTGTCAATTCACAAATGTCCAAAACATTTGGGATAGAGAGAGTATTATATTATTCCATCAAAATCCAAATCCACTCATTTTTCACTTGTCACAGCTGAAGTGGAACCATTTTACAGTTTTTTTGGGGGTTGGGGATAACAATGAAACGAAAATCGTCACCCTATAAAAATCCTCGTCCAACAAATGATGTAAACAAGTCCAAATAATGCAGGGAGGAGAAAAGCTAAGGTTGCAAGAACAGAGCACAAGCAAATGGAGCGAGGCGTTTATTCTATGAGTTCGCTTTTTTTTATCTCTAATCTTGCGTAGGAGCGCCTTGGTTCAGCTCGGCAAACCTCATTCCCACACGCATCGAGTGCTTCAAGAACTTCTCGGCGCATCTTCTTACACAAGTCTCCTCTTGCTTGTCTAGTGATTTGCGACGGAAGGTGTCCACGCAATCGTTGAAGCATCTTTCCACCAGTGAATTGTACATCCTCAGACTGCCAATGATCACAGAGTAAAGATGAAGGGGCGTCGAACTAATAGTCATATCAACACGATACGTGAAAGAAATGTGATCTACGAAGCCACTTTCTGAACGAACCCATTCTTTAGGATACAAGAAGGAAACTACTTGGCTCTTGAGTCTAGCACAGCCCATAACTGTGCGCATGACAAGAAAAAGGTACTCATAAATCATGTCACCACAACAATTAGTGAGTGGTTGACTGTTTGCTCTAAATGCAACTCAAAAATATTAACTTATGTATCTTAATACCTCTAATGGAATGAAACTGAAAGACTGATAGCTCAAATTAATAGGACTGAAAAAGATGGCTATGAACATACAGATGGAATATATTAGATTATTATAAGCTGGAAAGGGGACAAATTCAGCAACAGACCTTCGGCTAATCATACATACAAAGCACCGTCATCCTTTACTCCATCACCGAAGCATCATAGAAACGAGAATCGTAACATATACAATTTCAGACCTCACAAAAACATAGGTACCTGTCACGAACTTGGAGCTGATCGATCATCGCCGTCATTCGAAGCTTATCTTCCTCAGGAAGAGCATCCAAATCTCCAAGCATGCTTTATCCATTTTTCCTTCTCAAAAAATCAATCTTCGACGTACAAACCTTCTCCGTCAAGCTACACCTCAGAATAAAACGTTTCGCCTCCTAAAACCCTAGCTTCGAAGATGTGTTGGGTTTTAGACCTTCCTTATTTTTCAGATGTTAAATTGCGTAAACTCCATAAAAGAAAAACCCAAAACGTCTTGCTCTTTTCAAAAATACCCTAAAAATACAAAAATACAATCCCAGCCAACACTGAAATGGTCTGTCTCGCTTTTTGGGTTAATCTCTGAAACGGAGATCACTACATCAACCCCCCTCCCCTATTAATCCGGATGAAATGGTCTGTCTCGCTTTTTGTATCTCACTCTATGTCTCGAAATACGAAATGTAAAAATTAATGATTCTTACTAATACAGAAAAATAAGATATGGATATCATTTTGATCATCATAAAATAATGAATAAATTGGTGACGTTTATATGTTTTTATCGTATATATCGCATAAATAATAGCGATTTTGTGAATTTGTGAATTGTGATAGAGAGAAAATCTGCTAGCCACTAGATAAAAATTCAATGACTGTGATTAAATGGGACATACAAAGTGGGACAGACGATTTCAACCGCTATTAATCTCTTCATTTAGCTTATGTGATGAATGTCGTGACGAAGGATTGTCTAGATGATCGGGTATTCCACATTTTGGATAATCCCCAAAAGTTAAATAATCATTATCATCTAATTTTGTAAAGTTTACAAACTTTCTGGAGAATTACCCCGAAATAAACATTCATTCCTTATATAATCTTATTTCAGACTTCTATAACCTATTTAAATATAAAAAACATTTAAAATATAAAAATATAAAATAATAATGAAATAATAACGATAATATGCCTAGGATCAAATATGACATTCCTTCGGCTCTTGTCGTGGTCGTATTGTACTTCGCCCTCAGCAATAGGCAATATCATCATTAACATCAATGTGATTAAACAAACGATATTCAACTTGTATGCGATATGAAATATAAATAAACAAATGCATTGATGGATCATCGGTTATGGCATAATATCATGACCCGTTTGCTATCCAATATAAGCCCAGATAACATAAATAATAAAATGATTGTGGCTTGAGCATAGTAAACATAGAACATAGATAATTCTGTCATGTATGTTTGACTAGGTATTTTTAGAACACATAATTCAAGGTGGCAATTTTAGTCCAACTCGGTGTTTTCGACTCTCCGTGAATAAATTCCGGACTAAAATTAAATTTCTAAGTTTAAATGTAGTAAAATTGCTTTAATTTGATACTTAATATCCAAAATTGCGACCGTATCCTTAAATTGCAACAATTTGATTAAAATTGTCACCCTTAAATAACGGTCCTGAAAATGCCAACATAGTGAAACATACCGGACTAGCATATAATTAAGCCTTAAAATTAAAAAGTTAATTAATTTTTGTAATAGTATTAGCCATTAGGAGAAAGTTAACTAGTTTCGGCATATTATAAATTACTAACATAACATGTCAGTGTTGATGTTCTATGTATTTCCTTCTTTGCCCTTTTCTGTTCGTTGTTCGCTTTCATACTAGGAGGTCTCTTCTCACTATCAAGGCGAACCAACAAACCGAATCAGTTTCATACATTAAAACAAGAAGGTTCTCAGATTTCACACTTACGATAACTAACAACAGAAATGGCATGACGAGCAATGATATGCTTTCACTACAAGACGAGCAAACGATTCGTTACTGCTCAATAACACTGAGGAAGTTGTCATGAGCCCAATATTCTTCTCGATCCTTCTTGATCTGCTCCACCGCCTCAACGACATCCTGCTTACAAAAGCTCGCGTGTATTGCCTGAATCTGAGGTAAGTCTCCAAGAAACGAAGGAATTTTCACAAGCTGATACAAACCGAAGAGCACAAGCTTCGTAAGACTACCAAAGGCATTCGAATATTCTGTATCCGTCGTCCAAGAAAACAGATCCAAGTATTCGAGTTTCAAGTACTTCAGCCGCTGAAATTCTTCTTCGCCAGTAATGCACCACTCCTCCCCAACAAACGAATCCCTCTTCAGTTTAAGCACTTCGAGGTTAGGCAACGAACCAATCACTGACATGTCTTCCAAGAAAGCTTGCAATCCATCAACGTCAGCCTGACCAACGAAGGCGGGAAGGATACATTTTTCAAAGACATTACCAAGGAAACGTCTCTTATGTCGAAAGAACGCCTGCGACACACCAATTTCAATGCTTGGAGATCGCGAAAGAGTTTGAGCCCGTCGAGGCTGTAATAAGAGCAGTCTAGTTCTTCTCCTTCTTTGGGTCGGGGTCGTACAGTACACCTAGTCTCACTATATTCGGGATTCTTCTCACAACCTCCGATGTGAACCTAAGATTCTTAACCAGCTTAAGCGTAGTTAGATGTTGCAAGACAGTCGCGGAGCTCTTATCTTCAGGTTCAGGCAGCGCATGGCGTAGTAAATGCAAGTATCGCAATTGTGGCATCTCCCATATCTTAGACAACAGCATAGTAACCTCCTGGCCGCTTACGTGGAAATATACGCTGTAAATTCCAAAGTAGAAAGACAGACGATGGAGATGCAAATACTATTTCTTTCGAGTGAAAGCGAAACCGATCCCCAATAGAAAGGGGACGTTAATTTCGTCACTTGGGGGACTTCAGCACGTTGGTCGTGGACCCTTTCGACTAACCTGACAGATCTTGATCCGTTGAGCTGTGAGTACTTAGAGGCGCAATCATCGCAGACCGTGGGATTCAAGACAGTTGTTGATAGGGAACCAACGAGGACTTCTTGCAAATGAAACCTCTCTTGGGTCCCATTTTTGCCGCACAAGAAGCACGAATTTTGGGATTTGAGTGATGAATATGATATTTCTTGAACTTTTGGAACGTGCAGAAAGCTCTCACCTTGAGATTCTTTGATGCCTATTTGCCACAAGAGGCCGTTGATGGCACAAGTTTTGGTATTCCCTCTGCTTCCTTTTTCAACTGCCGTAACCATACTTCTGCCGATCAGATCTTCTACGTATTCTACAGCACTACTTCTTCCGTGTTTCTATCACCAGTCGG
The DNA here is from genome assembly GCA_027422505.1 of Craterostigma plantagineum. Classification (NCBI taxonomy): domain Eukaryota; kingdom Viridiplantae; phylum Streptophyta; class Magnoliopsida; order Lamiales; family Linderniaceae; genus Craterostigma; species Craterostigma plantagineum. Next base: position 41,884 of record JAPQWV010001596.1, read on the forward strand.
TCTCACGATTCCAACAGAAACCCACAGCTCGATTAGCCTACACACTTCAATACGGCCTTTGGAAATTCTGTCATGCTTACGAAGCATAGTTTGAGATGAATAGGCAAATCATTGTAGCTTAGAGACAACACTCCTGTCAAACCTTCATCAGAGTCTAAATCAAGAGCCGAGTCCATATTCTCTGCAAAAGCCTCCCAAAGTGAGCGATCGTGGCCGAATTTAGAAACGGATGCAGCAACCACCACGATTGCAAGAGGAAGTCCATTACATCCTCTCACAATTCTCTTACCTATTTCCTCCAACTCACTAGGACACTTACTGTTGTGTCCAAAGACTTTTTCGCAGAACAATCTCCAACCACTTTCGTGATCAAGCAAATTAACGTTATAGCTCTTCCTGGTAAAACTGGCTACGGATTGCGTCCTAGTTGTTATAAGGATTCGACTTCCATTCGCATTGTTCGGCAAGCAACGCTTGAGCTCGTCCCAAGCTTCGATACTCCATACATCATCCATAACTATTAAATACCTCGTACCATACAACGTTTTGAGTAATCGCTCTCCTAATTCATCAACAGAATCATGGACAAATTCCCCACCTAGCAGGCCTATAAGAAGATCTCGAACGTCGAATTCTTGCGATACAGTGACCCAACCACGAAAACTAAAGTGCTCAGCCAGAAATCGATGATTATAATGTGCCGCGCAAGAGTTGTCTTACCGATACCTCCCATTCCCACGATACCGATGATCACGCGATCGCGAATTCCATCAGTGAGGCCACCCAAGATCTTTAGATACAAATCCTCAAATCCCACCATAGTAGTAGTGTTGCCACGAAAATCAACCCTCGGCGCACGCTCATGAGAAGGATTTCCGCGACGTCGAAGGTCTTTATCCATCGTCGCCATCGCCTTCAGTTCTTCATTCGCTGACTCAATCCTTTGGGTCAACGCTTGTATCTCTTCGCAGAATGGGCTGTTATCGTAGTCGGATTCCCCACCACGAAGCTGATCACGACGTACTTATCTATCAAATCATCTGCCTCCTTAACAGCTCCGCGGATCTGCAATATTGTTGAGCCGTCGATTGCTCCGTGCGTGGGAGAAAGCAGCTCGAGAGACTCTTGCAGTAGGCCTACTTTTTCTCGCAGAGTTTCGATTAGCGATTTGTTGGGAAGAGGGCGACGACGAGGTAGAAGAGCGTTGTCCAAAGAACGCATAAGAGCGAGCACAGATGCATAAGCTGCTACTGCCATTTTCTGAAGAATCAAAGAAGTTGAAGAACTTTAGGAGGGGATGGTTTCGATGTCAGTAGAAATAAGTGATTTTAACTCCAATCAAAGAAGTCAACCGTCCATACGTACAGCTGTGGATTGATTATTCCCGGGAACCAAGTTGGTATTTTATTATTACTAGGTGTTGCCCGTGCTACGCACGGATATATTTTGTGAATTTAAATATGATTATACATAGAGTAGTATTAGTTAGCTTCTGTCTGAAGCGGATTTGGTAGGACCCGGAAGTTGTCTCTATTATTTGAAACGGACTCGAGACTCGTTGAGTATCCTACCCGTGCCAAAGCCCGAATAAGTGGGATCTGATCAGGCAGACCCGTCAGACCCGATTGCTTTATAATTTATAATTTAGGTACTCTCAGTGGCAGGTAACTGTGATGACAATGAACCAAGTTATTATCACTACCATAGTGCATTTGAGCCCACCATTTCTTCCGTTGATCGCTCTCTGGGACTACATTATCGTTTTTTTTACTGCAGTCGTTCTTGCTCTCGTCTTCCTTCTACTCCTATTAGTCTTTAAGAGGATATGTATACTGGTTTTGACAACCAAATTCAAATGAAAAGTACCTTCGACCAAGATCATATCTCAAATGAAAGTGATGATAACGAATCTCAATCCAGTCGTAAGGCTATATTGGTGTCATACTGCGATTTGCAACTTGTCAGACTACACCAGTGTAAGATTGCGAATTCGCACGATTATAAATTTGCAAGACTTCTTGTCAAGTATGTGATTGTAGCTCTGTAAGAATGCAAACGTGCAAGACCGATTACAACCTATAAGATGTTGAAAACTGATTATTAAGACCAATCCGGAACCACGGGATATTTTGTTATGAAATTTAAATATGTCTTCAAAATAGATAGAGAACCTAACTTTTGTTAGTCGTCATTGCATAACATACTCTGAGGGGAAGGAAATTATCAGCTTCGTAATTTGAACGACCACATTTGTCTGATGAGGAAAGAATGATTCTCGAAATATGAATTTTTGAGTTCTAACTCTGCTGTCCAACTGTGAGACCACCAGTTGTGTCAATGCATTTTGTAAACCGGACATTGTTAAAGCGCGGCGACATAAATAAATAGTAAAAAAAAATAACAACAATAATAATACTCGTGTAAATTATAACATTCAATCGCTCGGCTTTCAAATTGCTTATAGAAAAGTCTTACAAATTGTGTAAATACACGCTCATATCTCAATATTGGTATCAATATTTGAATTATATTATATTATATTATACTATATTATATTATATTATAAATTGATGCGAAGAAAGTTTGTATTAACGTAGATGTAGATCACTCCAGCCCTATTCGTGGAGGTTAGTGCATCAGATGTCTCTTTGATGACTCTTTCGTTGTATCCCTATTGAAGAATTGCAGCTATTCCATCTGCGCATTGAAATGCCGTGTTTCATTACAAGTATATACATGGCATGCATATGTTGATAAGAAAAAATCCAGTCGTTTATGCAGATAGATACCATGATCGATAAAATGCAGTTGATGAAACCATAAAATGACATGTATGACCGTTACTTGTATTGATTTGACTCATACAATTTCTTTTTTTTCATCTCAAGTATATACACAACATTTATATCTTAATAAGAAAAGAGTCAGTCGTTTATGCAGATGGAGAGTATAATCGATGAAATACTCTTGATGAAACCACAAAATGACATGTCTCACAGTTTCTTGTATTGATTTGACTTATACAATAAAGCAACTAAAATGGTGTATGTACGGTGTTATTTCAGATATAAACACAATTTTCAAGTTAGTCATGGGTTTGTCCACATATCAATTATTTTATTGTGTAATATAAAATTATTGCACGATTATCCTTAGCTCTTATAAAAACAATAAAAAAACATTATCTATAGCCTCACTGCCATGCAGTCATACAGTCTTACAATGTCTAAGTAGTGCCATCTGATAGTTGTGCATCGTACAGTCTTACATGTGTGCAGTCTTACAATCTTACAATTTTTAAGTCGTGCAGTCTCATAGCTGATTGCAGTCTCATAGTTGTGCATCGTACAATCTTAACATGTTTGACTATTGCAGCCTCAAACAAACTTAAACATCGTTCTTTCGGTGCGCAGACGTGACAGTCAAACATAATTGTCAAATTTTCGTTATGACAATGCTAAGATTGTACTAAAAATCGATATGTACGACTGCTTCACTGTTCAATAATATATAGTTTAATTGTATGAATGTATTAGTTTTCCTGTTGTTTTAAGTTGTTTGCCTCACCGAATTTATAATGCGGTTGGGTTTTGTTGTTTTAAGCAGTTGATCAACTTTTTGCAACAAATTTAAATACAGTTATCCAAATGTGGTAGGCGTAAATCATTTTATTTAACTGTGAGAAAGTAATAAACTATATGAATATAAGTACAGTGAGGCTGATATTATTCGGCCATATACCACATTTAATAAAATCTATGGTCAATATTCATGTGTTGCCCAATGCGATGCACGGGTTATACTTATTGATCTGACTGTTTGTTGCACTTTTGTTGAAAGACGTAACTAATATAGTTCAGTATCGTTTATCTTTATAAAACAAACCTCCTCGTGTTGATTCATGCGCCATCAGTATGTAATGGAAACATTGTATCAAAGATTAGATCAATATGCTAGATTTCATAATGAAATATTTCGTCAAGATTTGAGAGTACCTCATCGAGCGGTTATGTGATAACATAGCCAAATTCTATGAAAGCACATTCATAAAGTGTTCAACTCGATTGCCCAACACAAAGCACATTCATAAACGTATAACAGGTAAACACATATAAGCTAACTAATACATACTACGTGCACCCGCCAAAAAGTGAGCAACTGTAAACAAATAAATATTCAAATACATACTACTTGCACCCGCCAAAATGTGCAATACTTAAAAGCAAAAATGATTATGGACTACGTTCTGGATCAAACGTTTGATCTTCTACCTCTATTTCATGGGGAATGCGTAACAGTTATATAGAACATGTAAACACATATACAAAATAGTGCACTACTTGTGAACGAATAGACTACAGTCAGCCCTATAAGATAGTATCCCCTCACCAGATAATTTATTCTGGAGTGTTAGTCTTTATGACCACCATCGTGCGTTTGCTTTTGCTAGGGATTTGTATTAATATCTTTATGCTTTATTTATAATTACTTAAATATATGAATGATTTGGTTGTCATTCTATTATAATACAACATATCATACAAAATAATTCGGGAGTCGCCCACTTGATCAGTCATACAAAATTAACGATATTAACATGCTACTACACATTATCGCAGGTGGTCAATTGGGCGGTCTTATAACATTATTGTTAATAACAATTATATAATAATCAGCTTTGATTCGATATGATAATGAAACATGAATATTAACAACCGTACAATAATATTTATATAATACATCATGAAGTCGGGGATGTCTGCGAGGTGTAAGTACACGAACAATTGTATTTTCAAGAACAAACTTGTTAATGAAAAAAAAGGAAATTGCACCTCTGCCTGCTTTTAGTCGAATCTATCTGGCAGCATGACAATGGTTGCACCCGCCAAAAGGTGAGCAACTGTAAACAAATAAATATTCAAATACATACTACTTGCACCGCCAAAATGAGCAGTACTTAAAAGCGAAAATGATTATGGACTACGTTTTGGACCAAACGTTTGATCTTCTACCTCTACTTCATGGGGAATGCGTAACAGTTATATAGAACATGTAAACACATACACAAAATAATGCACTACTTGTGAACGAATAGACTACAATCAGCCCTATACGATATTATCCCCTCACCAGATAATTTATTCTGGAGTGTTAGTCTTTATGACCACCATCGTGCGTTTGCTTTTGCTAGAGATTTGTATTAATATCTTTATGCTTTATTTATAATTACTTAAATATATGAATGATTTGGTTGTCTTTCTATTATAATACAACATATCATACAAAATAATTCGGGAGTCGCCCACTTGAGCAGTCATACAAAATTAACGATATTAACATGCTACTACACATTATCGCAGGTGGTCAATTGGGCGGTCTTATATCATTATTGTTAATAACAATTATATAATAATCAGCTTTGATTCGACATGATAATGAAACATGAATATTAACAACCGTACAATAATATTTATATAATACATCATGAAGTCGGGGATGTCTGCGAGGCATAAGTACACGAACAATTGTATTTTCATGAACAAATTGTAAATGAAAAAAAAAAAGGAAATTGCACCTCTGCCTGCTTTTAGTCGAATCTGTCTGGCAGCATGACAATGGTTGCGACCACATCTAAGAGCAATCTTACAACCTCATAGCTTACTCCTTTAACAGCCATGCACATAACGTTCTATTTTTTGTTGTCGGTGTTTCAAACCAGCCCTATTTTCCCCACTGACCACGGCTTTGAATGGAGAGAAAGTGTTTTACAGTTAAGTGATATGCAAAAGATCAAAAACGAAATAAATGCCAATCTATATTCATATCTTCGGACTTGAGTAGTATGCAGGTAGACGAATCAGTAATTCACAATGACAATGTTTTGGTAAAGAACACCAACTGTTTTGGTAATCATCAGTATAAAACGATACACACCTTTGGGGAAAATGGCATCCTCACTACACCATCTTTTCCAATGGACAACGGAACCTAAATTTAGGTTTCAACGTTAAAACAGATCAATGGCCATGGAAGAGGCCACCAATCAAAGTCTAATTATATAGAGAATTATGTCACAGTTATGCTTCGAAGATTTGCTTACCACTTGGTCGGGGGCATCTTCTTCCTTGCACATCACCCACGGAACGCCTGTGTTCAATCCAACGGCCATATTTGCAGCCCAATAACGTATCGATGGCCAGCTTGGCCGAGTTCTTTTGCTTGGGCCCATACTCATTCTCAATCTGAATAAACAATTTAGTGTTCGAAAAGTTAAGATTATTCATAAAAGCTGAACAGGGAAAGAGTATGTGTTATAAAGCGATGAAATCCCACCTGAGCACTGACCTCCCTGAGATTCATAAAGATTCTCACTCTTCATAAGATTTACAATTGTCTCCGTGAACTTTTGCATAGCCATCTGTCAAGGAAAGATTGCTATTGAAAATACAACCAATTTTCAGTTTTCACCACTGACTGCTTATAAAGAGAACCTTGAATGGCTCATTATCTGTCCTACAGGTAAACCTGGTATATATTTGAGCCAAACTGGAAATCCCCTGCAATAAGAAAAAACGGATCCATGAAGTCTATGTTTCAGCAAAAAGCAAGGACGATTGATTGGATAATCAACTTATAGCCGAAGTCATTTTCTAAGCTAATCATAAAATTTCACATGACTACCGAATACAGGAAGAAAATGCATACCTATACATTACTTACCGACATAGTTAGGCATGAATTCATAGGATTTCTTGGTTTCTTCTTGCCCCTCTATTCCCTTCTTGTCGTTAACCTTCCTAATGAGCGAATGTAGCAGCGCATGTCACAAAGTACGTGAATGATATAATTAATCAAAGGCAAACATACTTATCATCGAAAGGAGCGAAAAAGGTAGGCAAGATTATGGAAAAACATAGTGGAATAATATCTGTGACCTCTCAAAACATTCACGTAGAGAAAATGGGATAATCTATACCAGAGAGAAACTTGCAAGCAAATTAAAAGACAGCAGCTGAGTATCTGCCTCGTGATTTCATCATTGCTTCCAATATTTTGCCTATGGAGTACAAAACCATTCAATACATGAATGAGAAGCTTCATCGACAAAAGAAATGGTAGAGAAATGAAATCAGAACACTGAAACATAACATAAAGGACATACAGCAAACCTAATAATTAGATTAGCCGAAAAGGGGATACAACAGCGTAAGCACAAAAAGGACAATCTTGAATCCCTTTCAATTGAGTCCCACAGTAAAAATTCCCATTGTAGCTTCTGAAATTGGCAAACAGAGAACGGGATCGGTGATCGCGTGCGTGTACGTTAATATATTAAATAAAGGTTCGGGCAAGTACGTCAAGTATAATTAAAACGAATATGTTATAACTAGCACGACGCGCGATAGGCAGTGTACCTATCATTTGTAGAATAGCTATAGCGAATATCCGAGTATCGAACACGAGGAATAAATTGAGTACTAGTAATAACCTATCATTTGATATTTAGCCTAAATAAATATTGTTTTAGTTGTATTTTTATTTATAAAATATTCTAACAAACCAAAAGCTTGAATGCAACTTAAATATTTAAAATATAACTTTTATATAAATATAAAACGGGAGTGCTCGGGATTGCGAATCCCGCTAGGTATCATTGACGAGGCCGTAAAATATCGTTAACACAAATATAATGACTAAGTCGCGGTAATTCCTACTCACGTCCGAATTTGCTGTCGCCCTAAATGGTTGTGAGAATAAATATTAATTTACCTAAGCGAGGATCGATTATTTGCTGTCGCCCTATAATCGAATTCCTATCATTTTATGAAAGGCCTAATCGTTTTTCTAGCTGTCGCCCTAAAACGATATTACCACGAAATCACATCAACACATAGACATATCGAAGTGATATCAAATCAACACATAGACATATTAATTTGAACAACAAAATCACAAATGATAAATAGTCAATATCGCATGTTCACGAGTATTTTATGTCCAACAATGATTCTACCTAGCGTTCATCTCATCCCAAGCACACGATAAACTTAGCTACTCATATTTACGACGGAAACAAGGGAATAAGTAAATATCAAAGACGAGAACATAATTTCTTCCCTGATATTTGGCTCCGCTAACGTCGCGTCCCCTCCAAGTTTTCGGTCGCAAATAGATTCTGCCCTCACGTCTCTTCTCAGCCCGTGTACGTACCGCTACCCTCCACTGCGTGTGTGCGCTGCGTGAACTTCAATTGCCCACTGCCCTACGTGCGTACGTCGTTGAGTGATTTCGTCGAGCGGGTGGTGAGCGACCGAGGAAGCTACAACAGTACAGCTTAGTACTTCAGCTATGCGCTGCCCTACCTTGATCTTTGCTGTCGTGTGGTCGAGTAAGAGGGCAGATGTGTGCTTTGGTTCCTTGTTGCAGCTGCGAGCTTTCCCTTTAAATTTGGCCGTGAGATAATTGAGCTTGGAGAGGTGTGTGCTGTGTTGAGTGAGGGTACGACTTCCTTGGTGAGATGCCTCCTTGAGGTGGGTGCTTGAGAGGCCGAGGTGTGCAACGTGTTGATGTGGGTGATGGTTGAGAGGTGCTTGGTGATGAGGTGCTTGGTTGATGAGGTGGGTGCTTGGTTGATGGCCGACGTTCGACGGTGAAGTGGTGAGAAGTTCCCCCCTTGCTCCAAGATTGGCCTCCCTTTTATAAAGCTCACGTGGGTATAACCAGAAGACATGGGGCGAATTTTCTTCCTTGAATTCGTCGATCAGTCGCACATTTGTTTGTCTGCTCGTGTATGCACGCCGTAGGATTTCGTTGGTCTCCTTGTCTCTTTTCCATTTTTCTCTTTTGTGGACATCTTTGGGCTGGTTCATGGGCTATCAAGGTATAAAATGGCTGGGTTGAAATTGGATTAATGGGCAGAGTCATATTGAGCTCAATTACGGGCTGTTTCTGCGTAGCAAAGTAGCTTGGCTTCAAAAATTCATATCTTCTGATCTGGAACTCCGAATGGTAATTCCTTTGGTCAAAATTGATATTAGCTAATCTTCTATCATCGGTTAAAATTTCAGCTCAATTGGACATCATTTACCCCATGTTCTGCAAGAAATACAAAACTGCCGCAAAACTGCCGTAAAAACGTTAATATTGCTATTAACTCACATTAAGTGCTAGGATGTTCAAAAAGGCTTCATTAATGAATGCAAACGACTTAAAATTAACAAATATAAACGTAATAAATTACGTTTATCAATCGGCCACCGCACCATTCGGATATGGGCTAACCACATCACGCCCGTAGACCAAAACATAGTCCCTACGGGCGAGATAATGCCTGTAAAGGACACGCCTTTCGACTTCACTACAGAGAATAGGATTGGTGAGCGCATTAAGGAAGCTGGAATAGGCTACGACGACAACTGCGTGCTGATTGTGGGGAATGGAAGGAAGGGTTGAAGCACGCGGCTAAGCTGAGGGAAACGATGATTTTGAGGACTTTGAATCTGTGGACGGATGCCAAAGAGTTACAAAGAGTTACAAAGAGAAAGCATCACATATGATGATTTTGAAGAAACAGTTCATGGCAGCTGAGTTCATACATAACGTACCGTCCTACAAGAACTTATCGATGCAAGTGGTCAGCGTCGTTTCAGGGACGGCACTGATCACAACTTCCTTCTTCTTGCCGTTCTTGAAGATTATTACAGTGGGTATGCTTCGAATCCCATACTTGGTGGCGATCGAAGGGCACTCGTCGGTGTTGACTTTGTAGCACTTGAGCTTTCCCGCGTATTCCTTGGCCAGCTTATCGATGACGGGGTGGATCATACGACATGGCCCGCACCACGGCGCCCAGAATTCGACCAGGACAGGCGAGGCGCTGTCTAAGACCAGCGATTGCCACCTAGAATCGTTAACGGGCGCAACTGTGATGGAAGGAAGGAAATAGCAAAAGATGACATTGCAAGGCACAGTAACTGCTTCGAATGAGAGATGGCAAGTATGAAAGACCTCAACTCAAGGAACTGTATTCGAACTAAGCAAGCATCCAATTTGCGGTTTGGATTCAATTAGGTACAGTCAAACTACCTATCAGCAATCGACCAATTCAATTCAAATGAGAAATAGGAACCAGATCGTTTAGGTTTATCTTCATACATCCGATTGTTTCCCTTTTTTAATTTCCTACTACTGCCTCGAAATAAAAGAAGTACATACTTGGGAGCGATGAAAATAGATTTCGAACCTTCAACAACCGTGTCCTGAGCCTCGCACACGATTCGACCACCGCGACGGCGAGTGGCTCTGTGGTTCAAGCTAATGGTCGAGGCCGATCGGACTGTCTGAAATCTGAGTCCGCTGAATCCGGAAAATCGGACGGCGGAGCCACGGCGCACTGTTGGCGACGCGGCAGCTGAGGCGTGTGGAATCGTTAAGGTTTCGAGCACACGCCAGCCATGGAATCGGAGATGTCGACTAATGGAGAATGAGCTGAGAGATATTTTTTGTGTGGATAACGAATCGATACATGAACTGTTTTACACGGCGAATTTCGTGGATGGAGTCGTCGGCAAGGGCGGCGTTGCTTATGGGAAGCAGTTGGCTTGCTGCTACGCCGCGAAAGGACGGAACTGGAAGTCGACTGTTTAGCTTTCTTATTAATTAAAACACTACAATTAATGAACATGTGGAGGTATTAATTCGGCGTGTCCTCAGTGATTGCAGTGACTATTTTTACATATCCATTGCAGTCTAACTGTTCATCTTTCTTATGATTATTAATTGTACACAATCTATGCGTGTATGCGTGTGAGGTACACTGAATTTCTACCATTTTTTAGGTGCATTCTTACATTACTGCATGTAGTCATACACGATAGAAAGGAGACTGTTGGAACTATTAATTGCAAGACTGTTCATCTTTGTTATGATTAATTAATCTATGCATGTATGCACGAGATACACTGAATATCTACCATTTTTTATTGATGTGGAACATGGACCATCGCATTTTGTTGCCACGTGTCATCACAATCCTACTTTTATATTATATAGATTATTTAGTGGAGGGGTTAGTTCCAACCACCATATTCGGTCACTTTCATCTCCTTTAACCCAACTCAAAGAAGTCAAAAACTACAGCTGGGATTGAACAAGTTGGTATTATTCTTTTCTTTTCTCATGTCTACCTTGTTCGTTCTTTTCTATCTAACCAGCTTCGGGTCGGTCCCCAAATCCGGCTCAAACTTTGGGAATATACGGAAGGAGAGAGAGAGACACAGAGAGAGAGAGAGAGAGGTTGGGTACCAAACAAAGTAGATAGTTAGAGATCATCACCGAGGAAGCGTTGAAGAAGTTGTGTTAGAGATGGCTGCTTATGCTGCGATATGTTCACTGACAAAAACCATCGAACACCTCAAAGCCCAGCCTCATATATCATCTTCACATCTGCCCATCATCAAATTTCTCTGCGAACCATCGATTCCTTGAGAGCTTTTCTTGATGAACGTCCCACTGAGGCCACCTATGCTTCGGCCCAGATTAGGGAAGAAGCAAACAAAGCAGAAGACATCATCGAACTACATCTGGCGGCTGCTGCTGACGACGGCCGACCAGTCAATTTGCAGAGACTGTGCCTCGAGCTTCAAACGGTCAACGGGGACATGCAATCCACGGCGGAGGTAATAAAAAACCCTGTGAGAGAATCTGTCCCAGGCGATTCGTTATTATCTGTTATCATCAGCGATTATACATCGGATCCAAGAATACAGATCGAGCCTTCCAGCAAAGAGAAAGTATTCGGTTTCGCAGATGAGTTCTACAAGCTCAGGCGTCTCGTTATGGGATTATCGTACGCACAGTATTCGCTCAAAGTGGTCCCAATAGTGGGCAGGGCAGGCCTGGGGAAGACAACCCTCGCCCGAAAGTTCTACAACGACGCCTCCACCGTTAAAGGGTTCGAAATCCTTTGTTGGGTAACGGTGTCTGAAGATTACAGCGCTAAGGATGTTCTCCAGCATCTCGCCACGGCCATGGAACCATATATTCGTGAGCCCAGAAAGAGAGACGAGTCCCTCGAGCAGTACGTACACAAGAACTTGAAAGGGAAGAAATTTCTCATCGTTCTCGACGATGTGTGGGGCATGGAGGTATTGGGATTCTTGATGAGGATATTGCCCGACAACAACAATGGAGGTCGAATTCTACTGACCACAAGGCAGGAACGAATTGCCGTTGGATCTGTGCCTAATCAGTCGATGTACCTTCAGATGAATCTCATGTCCTTCGAAGAAAGCTACGATCTTCTCTTGCACAAGGTGTTCAGGGACAACCCATGTCCAAACGAGTTGAAGCACTACGTAAGGCTGATAGCCCTAAGATCGGGCGGATGGCCGCTAGTTATTGTGCTGCTAGCTGGGATCTTGACCACGCTGGGCGAATCTCAGCATAAGTGGAAGATAATCGTGGATGTGCTGAACAACTTAGACGTCGACGAAGAAGAAGATGGATACGCAGATAAGATGTTTTCTTCGGTCATGTCTTTGTGCTACAAATGCCTTCCCCACCGCCTTCGTTCTTGCTTCCTTTACATGGGAGCTTTCCCTGAGGATTACGAGATAAAGGTCTCGAGGCTTGCCAAGAAATGGCTGGCTGAAGGCCTTCTTTCGCAGGGACAGAGCAAAGAAGCAGAGAAGTATCTGCACGAGCTTGTTAGGAGAAATCTCATCTCCGTCGTGAAGATGAAGTCCAACGGCGAAATCAAGAGCTGCAGTTTGCACGACGAGGTGAGGGCTTTCTGCATCAAGAAAGCCCGAGAAGAGGACTTCTTTCAGTACGTCATGAGAAAGCATGTCCCCGAACATTCCCAAGAAGAGGATTTCCTTCAGTACTTCGTAAAAAAGCAATCTGCAGAGGAAACGACCTTTGGATGCAGAATGATGGCCACCTCAGATTTGGACAGCCTCAAACGCATCTGCAGCTCGTGCCCTGAAGATACTCGTAAGATCGTATGCTTCGGGCGAGGAAGGATTCTCCCGCTCCTTTCCATAGGTAGATTCGCGCTGCTCAAAGTGCTGGACGTAATAAACGTCGAATTCAAGTCTTTCCCTGAGGAGATATTCAAACTGTTTCTCTTGGGCCTACTCGCACTCAGCCACGTGCCCGAGCTTCCCACTTCCATATCGAACCTTCGTTACCTCGAAACCCTAATCATTCATCAGAAAGAACCCTCCTCCTCGACCTCAGTAACTTTACCTTACCAAACAATCCTTCCCTTCGAGATTTGGACAATGAAGATGTTAAGGCATCTTGTCTCTTTCTGTTTCTCTGCCTTGCCAGATTTAGAAGCAGAAAACTCAGCAGCTCTAACTAACCTCGAAACTCTCAGCGCTGTGATGAACTTGGATTGCAGCAAAGAGATGATGAGGATGATCCCAAACGTTAAGAAGCTGGGGATCTTTTACTTCGGCGTGGAAAGAGCGACGCATTCGATTAAGAACCTCGAGCAACTGCTTAAGCTCGAGAAGCTGAAGATATGGGTTCTCACGCCCTTCTCTTCTCCACAGAATATCGAGCTCGGTTTTCCAGCAACGATAAAGAAGCTGAACTTGAGAGGAATCCATCTCACTTATCAGGATATGATTACGATAGGGAAATTGCCTAACCTTCGAGTGCTGAAGCTAAAGCAGAACAGCTTCGAAGGCGACGAGTGGAGATTGGGCTCCGAAGAATTTTCGAAGCTGACGTACCTTCTTCTTCAGGACCTTTTTCTGACGAATTGGGCGTCCGAGGACGGCGTCGAAATCTTAGGGAGGCTGGAGATTCTGACGATTCGTTCTTGCAAACAGCTGCTTGAGATTCCCAAGCGCATCGGAGAAATTCCGTCGCTCAAAATGATTGAAGTGGTCGGTGGAAAGATATCTCTGGCGAATTCTGCCAAGGCTGTGGTGGAGAATCAAAGGAAGAACGGAAATTCGACGATTGAAGATCTTATCATGAAGAAGAATTAACGGATTTGATGATTTATTATTCTGTGTTTCGGAAAAAGTTCGCTGTTCGTCTGTAACTGTGTGGGATATTGTTCTATCTATTTCTCCTGCTAAAAAAAAGACGAGCTTCATTTTCAATTCATTATCGCCCTTCATTCAACACACAAAGAAGAGGCCAAGCTTAATGAGTTATTCATTCATTAGACAACTTATTTTTTGCTACATAACACACCATTACATATTATATTCCAAGCTTCAGCTAATCAATAAACCTCGAAGCTGTCCCATTTAGACACATCTCAAACTTCTTATGCTTCTGCGCAATGAACCCTTCAGCTTCCTCATCAATACTACTACTAATTCCCTTCTCCTCGTATACTCCTACCTTCTCTTCTCCGTCGACCTTTGAATGCTCGACAAAGTGAACTTTCTTCTCTATCTTCGGAGCTTGAATCCTCCCTGCACCAAAGTTCTCCTTTTTAAGATCAGATACATACACAGCTGTAGGCATTCTGTGAACTACATTGAAGTGTTTGTTGATGTATTCCTCCATGGATGGTTCAGAGTCAGAGCCATCCTCGTACAAAGTCGCCTCGTGATATTTGTAGCTTCTTCTCATCATTTTTGTTGAGTATAATGAATGATTTTGAAGTAAGCTCATATATTAGAGGAGTCCTCGGTTTGTAGGATATTCGGGGCGGTCGAAGAACGAATAGGATGCTGTCTTCATTTAAGCTTTTGCATATATTTGGTGTTATCGTGTAATTCGATTATGGGGTGAAAGAAAGCGGTGGAAGGAATGAGATGCAATGCAGTTATTCTTATTGCTGCTTTGCTTCATTATCACTGTCAACTTGCATCAATCAATAAATAGTTTGGGCATCATATGATATGAAAGATGAGAACTGAGAAAGTACCATATGTCCTTTTGGGCATAAAAATTGGCTTGGATTGGGCTTGAAATGGCCCAACGAAAGATCAATTTAAGCCCATGTAAAACACGCTACAGTATAAGTCCAGCCTTTAATAAAAACGAAAATTTCATTAGGTAAAACAAAGGGAGAACAACATTTTTAGTCTCCGATGTTTGAGGCATGTGCTTCAGTCCTCATGTTCCGAAGTACCAGTTTTAGTTCACAATCTTATCGATTTTGGGCTGTTTTGATCCTCCGATTAACGTAATCACTAATTTAGATGATATTTAACACATGAGAGCACGCGATCCCTTTTAACTTGACTTAACACCTCATGAATCATCACCTTCTTCAACTAATATGCATGTGAGCATCATTACGTGTCATATATCACATTTTCAAGGTTGTCGACCTCCTAAATGTGATGTATAATGATGTTCATGTGCATTTAAGTCGAAGAAGAAGATGTGTTATGAGGTTTTACGTGCAGTAAAAGAAATCATGGGCTCTCGCGTGTTAAATTTCGTCTAAATTTGCGATTAAATTAATCGAGAGACCAAAACCGTCCAAAATCGGTAACAATGGAGATTAAAAGTGGTACCTCGAAAAATGGGGATTAGAAACACCCATGTCTCAAATATTGGGGACTACCGTAAAACAAATCAAAAAGATCGTAATTATATATCCAATGCTACTCAAACCGTACATATTATAGGAGAATAATGTCACACGCTTGGCGCTACTCAACGCTCGCCCATGCCCTCATAAACAATGTGTTTCACCCTATTTCTTCAGTTTCTTGGCATACAATACAATACATAAATAATAATAGATGTCTGTTTAATTTCGACAGGCCTAACTGCCAAAATATTATTTACGTATCATCTATATGCACTTCAATGAAGAATAACCCAAAACCCATTCACGTAAACTGTCGATGAAAATCATTTTCTATCTTATTTATGGTTTTGTTTCATTTTCATGTAGAGACATATTGTCGCCGGGTCGATCTGTATATCTTAATAAGAATAATTTCTCTCTTTATAATAAATGTCCTTTTAACAGGAGATTGTTAGTGATAATGATAGGTCAATCCGCCGGGAACTAATAGTGGATTTGATTGGCAACATTTCTCCACTTTTTACAGTATAACTGAGGAATTAAAAAAGAAAAAAGAAAAGCAACCTTAATCAACATCAGAATCCGTAAAAAGCAAACATTAAGCAAATAATTATTTCCAACCAAAAGTAATAATTACATTCCAGTCTTAATCTCTAGAGAGAGAGAGGCCTGCCACGGATTACAGTTCTCAAAAGAGTGTATTTACAAATTCCACGACGCACGCCAAAAAACCGAAGGCGTTGAGGAAGCTTTTGTTTTGAGACTGTAGAAAAAAAAAAAAAAAACAGAAAAGGTTCGAATTCACTGTATAATCATCTTCTTTGCTTGTTCGTCGTAAAAGAGTTAAAATAAAAAGAAGAAACAAAGTAATAATCTATATTTCTTTTGTCGTCGTCGTCTTCAGCTCCCTCTCCTCGCCGGCGCCTAATTCGACGCGCCGCCCTGAGGAGCACAGTAGTAGTGATGAAGCCTCGAATTCCTTCCACTTCCATAGGGGTATCTGATCGGTAATCCGACGACCGGCGGACTGCACCGGTGAGGAGTAGTCGCAGGGGATCGCGTGGACTTCACGCGACTCGTCGGAAAGTCGAAGCAAGACATCGGAGACGAAGGAGGCGAAATACTCTTAAGCTTAGCCGATTTGGCCGGGAAAAGTACGGCTCTGATCTTTCCGTCGAGCGACGAAGCTCTCTCATACTCCTCGATCAGATTCGCGAGATCCTCGTCCGATTTAATAGTGATCAGCACGTCTAAATCCTCGTTCGGCAATTTGCACCTCAAATCCACAGATAATCCGCACGATTCGCCGAATCTCACCATCAACTCTGCTCACCAAAATGCAAAACTCAGAAACTTCCTTCACACGGAAGGCACAAAAAAAATAAAGTATCAGCGATGAGCACCTGAATAAGTGATGGATCGATCGACGGAGAGGACGCGCGTGAAGCCGCCGACGTAACGGAGCTTGCCGTCGACAGGCCGAGGAACGATCTTCCCGCCGTAGCTGTAGAGGAACTTGATGCTCTCCGCCGCGCCTTTCGAGCTTCCGTCAACTGATTGAGTCATGCTATAAATCGTCTGAAAAAGTGGAAAACCCTGCGAAGAAGAGAAGATGCTGAGGGGACTTCTGCTATTCGGCACCTTCAAGCAACAGAAGAACAGAGAAGGGATGTATTTATAGAATTTGTGAAATTACGGAAATTCTCAAATATTAATTAAAGTATATAATATTACCTTTAAGTGTTCATTCCCCTTATAATATTACACAAAGTCGACGCGGAGAAGGAATTTACTTCTTTTTGACAAATTTTCATCAAAGGCCATGCTCTTTATTATTCGGATATTCCTTTTTTTTTTTTGTTACTTCCCCACTCGATACGTTATAGTACTTGTTTGGTGTATTCAATGATAAAATTAATCAAACGAGCATAAAAAAAAAGTTATTTTAAAGACATCGTTTGGGAAATATCAGTAGCTGGTCGAATTGAAAGGACCCAATTCAAATGCCACGCAATGCTGACAATGCAATCGTAGTGGTAGCAATGACTTGTGAGATCCCAAATTTGATCTCCATAGTGTTTGAGGAAATAAACAAAGAAAAAGAAAAAGCCCGAAGTTGATGTTAAATAATAAATTATGTTATTTCCAATTTTTTAATTATCAAATCCAACTCCTCAAGGAAAATTTGGATAGGCCAAGGCATGGTCCAATAATGTTGAGATTAGTGGCACTAATACGAATTGGTGAGGTGTGAGCCTTTGCAAAGGTACAGCTAACCATTCTTAATCGACCGCCTCGTGGCAAACAGATTTGCCTCGGGCCCACGTGGCAAACTAACGGCCCATTAATATTCCACGCCCTCGAACTAACCCTTGATCGGGCCCACATGGCCTTACTTTGGCAGTTTGTCTTTTTGTTTTGATTGCTTGCATATGAAATTTTTCTTCTTTTACCACTTCTTCAATATGCGTGGCTTCTGTCCAATAGGTTTGAGATATACGATCGAAGATTATAATGCTCGAAAGATAAATTGTTGCAAATCCGATACCTAGACAATTTTTTTCGAAATTGCCTTCGTATTCGCGCCTTCGCAACCGGCTCGCGTCTAAGTCGATCCGCCCCGCACGTTTCGTCTTAGCCGCGATAAGCCTCTCACACGCGTCGCCCTGTTTTGTAAAGCGGAAGAAACAAGACAACGTAATTTCAAGGGGCCTCGCCGAGGTTCGCTCCTCGACTTAGCCCGTTTTATTCCAACGAACAAAACGTACACAATAGGACCTCCAAACCCGTGTGGAACCGAACAAGTCTCGGCCTCACCCTCGCTAACCCAAACGAAGCTACTACACGGCTATCCTACGTGTCCATTTGGGATCTTAATCACTCGCCTAACTCGCTTGTGAACGCCTCAATGCGACCTAGTCGAATCCTTGCACCGCCAAGGACTCGATTTGCGTGACTTGGTGTGTTTCGAAGATGGCTCTCAGCTCTCGAATTCTGAATACTTTGGCTGGGCGAATGAGGCTCTATTTATAAGCCTTAGCCTCCTTTGAATTGGTAAGAGAGATCCCTAAAAGATCTCCCAAATCTTCCTCCAAGATCTCCCTAAATATGGAAAGTATCTTCCCTCAAAATAAGAAAAGTATCTTTACCAAATCTACGGACAATTCAAACTCCTTGGAAGCTTCTAGGACTCCGCGTGCCGCGCCCTCATCGTCCGCGCCCCAGCCCGCCGCGCTGCGCGCACTCGCCGCGCGTGCTTGCCGCACACCAGCCTGGCCCGCCTCGCGTGGGCCATGCCCGGCCTTGCTCCAGCTTGGCCGTCGTCACTCCGCGCCGCCGCCTACCGCCGCCGTGCGCCGCCGCGCACCGCCAACCGAACACCCCCGTGCTCCGCCGATCGCCGCCGTGCACCGCCGCCACCGTCCGTCGGACCGCCGCCGCCGTCCGTCGTCGCTGCCGTTGAACCTCAGCGTTCGCGCCGGCTTTGGCCTGCCTTGGTGCTGCACCGCGTGCCGCACTCGTGTGCGCGCGCTGCCCTAGCCTCGCGCGCCAACCTTCGCCAAGCCCTGCCGAGAAGTCTCGCCCATTGCCTAAGTCCCCTGTGCGCCGACTCTCGCACACCCTGCCGAGAAGTCCCTGCACGCCCTTAGCCCAATGTGCCCACGATGCGCGCGCGCTGCCCCAGCAGCCCGCGCATGTGTGCGCGCCGCGCGCGCGTTGCGCGCACAGCCCCGCCCCCAGTGTAGGCGCGCGGCCCGGCCAGGCCGCCTGCCTGGCCGCCACCGTGGCTGACCTCGCCGGCTCCGCCGAGTCCCCCGTTACCTCGCCGATTCCGTTCATGCGTTTTGGGTTAAATCGCCAAGTGTTGTTCCCCGCCGACTCGTGCACCTTGGACCAGCACACATCGCTATTATATAGCTCGGCCATGACGAGCTGATGACGTGGCAGCTAAGGGTGGGACATAAATATCATTCGAATTTGATCAAATTCGAACGCATATGTCCAGAAATATTCCCAACTGCACGACGTTCGAATAGGATGCTACTACAAGAAGAACATGTAGTCTAATGTACTAAGAATGCTGAGCTATATTGCTTTTATTTTTTTATTGAGTGCGTTGAAGGAATATAATAAAGAACTATTCCATCTATCTTTGATTCGAGCGAATGAAGTAACAACATTATTAACTCCATTGTGTCGTAAGAAAAATACATATACAAGAGAATCATGTCCATATTATTTTGATGCATATGACGATAAGCAGACGGCCACGTGGGAAGATTCTGTGCTATGGGTTCTTCTCCTTCCTTCATGGGCCTCTTTAACAATAGTCTGTTAATGTGTGAAGTGTGCTTATTTTATCGACGTTTTTATTGCCCTTCTCCTTAGAGTTTGATCCCAATTCTTGAATTTCGAATGATTGTGCTGTTTCAGATTCTTACATCGTTAAATCTGGCTACATTGTACAGATTTTGTTCAAAATTTTGTTGTTATCAAATATATGATATAGTACAGAATGTCATGTTTTACAATTTAACATGGTACTCCTATCTAGGGGTGCTCATTCGGTTAAACCAAACGAACCACACCCGAAAATTTGGTTAATCGAAAATTCGGTTCACTTATTTTATTAACCGAAACCGAACCGAATGTTTTTCGGTTCAGTTCGGTTTTACCGAAATAATTTCGGTTATTTTCGGTTAACCAAATGGTTAACCGAAAAATTATCCGATGCTATGAGTAAATAATAATTTTCTTTCCCTAATCTATGCATTGACCTCTCATTTCAGCACCTAAGTCACACAAATAATGTTTTCAGCACATTCATTACTAATACTTGAGCAAAAAACATATACAACTTACATTTAGTAAGTAAAATATCAACGTTCAGCAATAGACCATTAGATTTAAGCAAAATAGCAACATTTCCGCAATACATACATTAGATCTACAGATTTTAAAGCTTTCAAAAGAGAAGTGAGAAGTGCGTAGTCTGGAACTAAACGATCGTTTCTAATTTCTATCCTTTTTTATTTTATAAGAGAATTATTTAGTTTAACTTTTATAATGTTGGGCTATGGTTGTTGATTGGGCCTAATTTAAAAGAAATCACTGGGCTTTTGTTTAATTAATATTGAGTTAATATATTTAATATATAATTGTTCAGTTATTCGGTTTAATTCGGTTTACCGAACACTATAACTATAACCGAACCGGACCGAAAAAATATTATTATTAACGATTACCGAACTAAAATTTTCGTTTGGTTATCGGTTCGTACCGAAAAATCGGTTTTCGCTATGTTCGGTCAGTTAACCATCTTTTGAACACCCCTACTCTTATCCCATAAATTTCTAATTGAATTATGATTAGCTTCAAAAAATTAGATTTCCCCAGGTTTTGCTGTCCATGGAGTTTGTTAAGAATTAGAAACCCTACTAAGTCGCATGTGTCCCACATCGGGTAATTGAGGAGAGTTTGATCGGTATATAAGTAGACGAGTCCACTCCACCTATCACCTAATTGGTTTTAGGATGGAAGCTCAAAGATCAACTCTCTTCCTATGTGGGCCGGCAAACAAGGCCCATTAACGAAATTCGCAGAGTCAAACATTGTTAGCATTGTCATGGTGTTAGCTCTACTTTTAAACTACGAAGCTTCACTTTTTGATGGTAGAGATTATTAACTGCTCAAATGTAAATGAAGTAGTTGGCTGTTTTGCTGGTTCGTAGTTATAATTGTATTGCTTATTTGCTACACAGAGTTTTTTTAGTATAGTATGATCAACAGCTATTAATGTTTTTTTCACTATAGGTTGATCTTGAAATATAGAAAATGACCATTGTGTACTTAGTGGAAATGGAAGTTATTTCTTGCTTTACCACCAAGATGAGTAATGGTTGTAATAATGTTACAGTGGTCTGACTTTCAATCCTTAAAAAGTACCGCAAAACATAGTCAAGATTTTATTCTCCTACAAAATATAATGCCTTCAATATAATAATTATTGAAACTGTGGTTCTGATTCGAGCACGACTTCGATGAGTGACTTCTTGATCTTACACTAATCACTCCAATCCCATGAATGATGATTGTGCCCCCATCGGTTAGTGGTAAGAAATAATAAAAGGGTTTCTCGATATAATTCATCTGTTACTTGTGATCTTTTGATTTAACGTTTTTCTTGTAAGTGGGACAGATAAAAACGTAGAACTTAAAGTAATGATAAGTATGTGTGTTGTTATATGCTCTTCAGGTCAAGTTGTAAAAAAAGAAAGAAAAGCTATGTGATCATATTTAGTAAACTGAGGGTTATATAGCATAGAAACTTGGAAGTATAGTTCTTTCTTTAAGATCACATTCACAATATTATACGACTATTTTTTCCGCATATTGTATATTGAAGTAACAACTGGAAACGAAAGTTTTGATAAATAAATAAATAAATAGATAAGAATTGGATTTCATTCAATTACATCAGCCGAATATATGCATCCGACCTCCATTAGTAGCCTACTATTTTTGACCTAATGTGGCAGGTAAATTCGAGACATAAACCTCATTATAAAATTATATATACTCGATGTGAAATCAAAATGTATAACTGCCTACCTATAAAGATTCATCCAACAATGATCGGATTCAATATACATATATAATATATGTGACTGAATATATATATATATTATATATGTGTGTGTATTCGTCAAACCTAGCTAGTGTGTGTGACCTTCGTCTTAGAACCCAGTTGTAAAAAATAGCTTCTTTGTGGTCATTAAAGAAGCCACCAATGCTTCAACTTAGTTTGTGGGCTAAATACATATCTCATCTAATCGAATAATTCGAAAATTGCAAAACTTCGCTTCACTAGGAACCTTTTTACTTGGATGATTAGACATCACTGGCGTATAATCATATATCCAATAATTATACCTAAGTTTATAAACAGCCTGATTATTAAATGTAATGTAAGTGAAAATAAATAAAAGTAAAGCTAAAGATAGTATACACCGTCTTATATAACCAGGGTGTTTGATAAATATGAATTGGATATGATGGCTTGAATTAGGGATCAAAGAAAAACACCAATAATATAAGAGAGATGATATTTCGATTCTGCATGAGAAAAAAGAAGCAAGTGCGAAAGGGGTGAAGGTAAAATAAATAAATACATAAAATAATTAAGTTGCATCCCCACAAGACATCATAGTCTATCTTTTCTAGCATACCTATTCATTTGTCACCCTTTGTCCTTTGTCTTCAGTTCTTTCTCCTTCCACAAAAATGCTCTTTGCCCTCCTCTCATTTCATCACCATCTTCTCCAATAATCAATCCCTTAACACCCCTCTACTTTAAATTTGTGTTTCTGTCTTTGTATAAATATTGATGTAAACTATACTATTATACGTATGATTCAGTGAGTCACTGCTGTTGATCAAAGAAGCAAAGAACATTAAGGTCGAAAGGTAATCTCCCTTTTATCTTCTTTTCTTCTGATCATAGAGACAGTCCGTACGATCGTCACAATTAAACCATTATCATGCAGCCCTTGATGTAATAATATCAGGTGGCTAAGTTCGACTTTAGTTCGATTAACAAGATTTTTGCTTGATCTAGGGCTTGTTTACAATTTACGGCAGCTCTCACGATATATAAATATGTAACCTTTGCTTGATCTAGGGTTTTCTGCTGATGTTGATCTCTAATCACAAATCATATTTTACCCTTTTATGATTAAAGCTTTTCAAAGATTTTTTATTTTTTCTGCAGATACACAACAGATTAAACATCATAATCAACCAAGAAAGAACTCACCAGGAAAAAAGCAAATGGCCTCATCATCATCATCATCGGCACCAATCAGCAGCACACTGTACAGCTCTCCGTGCGCCGCCTGCAAATTCCTCAGGCGAAAGTGCATTCCGAGCTGCATATTCGCGCCCTACTTCCCCCCCGAGGAGCCTCAGAAGTTCGCCAGCGTACACAAAATCTTCGGCGCGAGCAACGTAGCTAAGCTGCTCGGCGAACTACTCCCACACCAGAGAGACGACGCGGTGAATTCCCTCGCCTACGAAGCCGAGGCCAGAGTTAGGGACCCAGTCTATGGCTGCGTGGGAGCCATAACTTTCCTTCAGAGGCAAGTCGAGCGGTTGGAGAAGGAGCTAGACGATGCTAACGCTGATCTGCTTCGTATCATAGGTGGTAATAATAATGTGTTGGGACTTTGTTATCAAAATCCTGGATTTGGGTATGGTGCTGCTCATGATTCTTGGCCGTGGGGAGATGATTATGGGAACCCTAATGGGGGTGGTTTGGGAGGGAATCTATGATCATATGGGGAAAAAGAAAAGGAAAAAAAAAAAAACGGTATGAATTGAGGGTTTTGTTCAGTTCTTGATCTTTGCAGAGGTTTTAGATTTTCTAGCTATAGCTGTATATTTGCTCTAGCTAGAATATCATCGTGTGCAATATGTATAATATCATTTATCCTAAGACCTATCTCGGTGTTATATTCCTATATGATATGAGAAAATTGTTTGTGAACTATGGAGTGAGGTATATTATTACTTCATCATGAGTGAATTGATTATGTGGTTAATGCATGCTATATATAGTGTTTGATTTTTATTGTGTCTGAGGTATCATATCGATAATCAAGAATAAATTGTTTATTTAACTATTCCCGCTGAAAGTTGCGATAGTCCGATAGTCCGAGAGTAAAAGTTTGATTCTGAGTCATTCTAAGCTTATAGTGTGAAAACCAGAGAAATTAGGGTTTTCAACTTTGTCTATGCAATTACTATCTATATTGGGGTATGGGGTCACTTTATATATGTTTTTTTGACATTATTACACACAAACTTTGATAAGAAGATATGCATGAGATGAGTGTAGTTTAAAAACAGCTTTTTTCTCACAACCATAGAAATCGAACTAGCAGCTTTTCTTGTCGGAACTCTGAAGATTTCTGATATTATTCATCCCAAAATCAGACAAAAAAAAGGGATAAAAAAAGCAAAATAAAAGAAAACTGTTCATCCCATCATTCAGTGAGGTTCGATATTTCTTGAATTCTCTCAAATCTGATTATATTCGATCTTATTCCTCGAGATCATCATAATTGACAAAAAACATAAATAAACAGAACGAAAATCAAATAGGGCTGCTCTTCGTTTTCTTTCTCTATTTTCCAGCCTTCCACTGTAGTGTAGGGCTCGGCAAGGAAACGTTGCAAACAGGTAAAAGCTGCTCACACTTTGCGTACATGAAATCATATATATAACCCCACCTCAAATGCATTGATTTGCATATATTTTTGATTTGACGTATGTTTTCCTTTCTTTGTTTTACTCGATCTACTTGAGAATTAAGGGCCACCAAGAAAATAAATGCACCGCAAGAAAAAAAAAAAAAAAAACCCTAACCGAGCCAAAGAGAAGGTCAAAAAGTCCAATAAGGTCAGATTATAGATATCTTTAAAAGTTCTTACTATTGCACCTTTCTTCACACAATATTACTTCTTGAAATGCAATGATGGGCCTTTGAGGACGAACAAAGAGCACATCAATCTCTTTCATTCACTGCCAAAACGTAGAACACAAGCAAAATGGTGAATATTTTTGCAGAAGGTGTTCAGTGTTCAGAGACAAAAATTCAGCTCAGTGATGTTCACTTTCAAGGCGGCCCTCACCTGCGTATGTTCTTGGTTATGAGTTATGACCCCACAATTGTTCCCTAATTCAGTTTGTAAGAAGGCGATTCTATTGGGCTTTTATGTACTATTTAAAATTGATAAAAATTGTCAAAATTGGATTTTAAAATATGGGCCTGAGGATAGTTCATGGTTCTCGAAGCTCGATGATTTCAAACGCAACGGTAAGGTAATGCAAAAATTGTACATATTGATAATCTAGTCGATTATTCTCTCCTAGCATTTAGGCTTTAAGAACTCCAATAAAGCAAAAGTGCAAAACGTAAAGTCAAATATGTGGCATGGCATTTATTCACACCGAATACTTTATGCTTCATTTACAAGCAAACATACGATTCTATACTTAGCACATAAACCCACAAGGAAAAAAAAACGAATCTTTGGAGAAAAAATGTCATCTTCAAGAATGAGATCAAATGCGAGAACAATCGGAGATAGCTTCGTTCGCCGAATGATAAACCTCCCTAATTCCATAATCGGAGGTTTTTCTCGCGCGGTGAACCATAGCGTAGACAACCTAGTCGGCGGAGGAATAACGAGGCGATGGAGCCATCAACAGCAGCCGCCGCCGTTTCAAAACCCTCCGCCGGCGCCGGCGACGGCCCAAGAAGAAGCATGGGCCTTTCTGGCGAGCTTCGAGCGGCAACACGGAGCAACACATCCCTTTTTCTACGCCTGCCGATTCGCCGAGGCGCTCAAAATGTGTCGAGACGAGCGCAAGCTGATGTTTTTGTACGTTCACTCGCCGGAGGAACGGCTGAGCAACCACCCCTTCGTCGCTTCCTTCTGCCGAGACACCCTTTGCTCGGAGGTTGTGGTGGAGTTTCTCGACGCAAACTTCGTTTCTTGGGGCGGGCTTTGCGATAGAGGAGAAGGGCTGCATATGGCTATGGCTTTGAAGGCTGGCAGCTTTCCCTTCTGTGCAGTTGTTGCGCCTTGTAATGGCGATAGCTTAGCTGTATTGCAGCAGGTGTGTTGTTTATTACAAGGTTTAGAGCGTAGTAATAATGGAAAATCACTCACTTTACAGCCTTCGATGAATGCAGATTGAGGGCCCAGTTTCTGCTGATGAACTAATTGAGATACTTCAAAGGACAATGGAAGAACATGGCAAGTCATTTGAGATGGAAAGACCGAAGAAGGAATCTGCGAAAATGAGAGAAGATCGCCGTGTAAGAGAAGAGCAAGATTCTGCTTATTTAGCTGCTCTCAAGATAGATCAGGTTTGTGTGTGTGTGTGTGTGTTTTGGTAATTTTTTCAGTTGTAATCACAAAAAGATTTGATCTTTTTTCAGGAGAAAGAAAGACTAAAGAACATTCCAATCGCAGAGGGCAAAACTACATCTCATTCTATTGGGAAAAGAATTGCTACTGATGAGGAAACTAAGGTATGTATGTAATAAAGATTACATTTTTAAGTACCACATTCGATTGATTTGAGCTTACTATGGGTTAAGAATGTGAACAGATTGTGATTCGTTTTCCGAATGGTGAGAGGAAAGAGCAGAGCTTCCATTGTAAGGACAAGGTTGGAGCGATTTATCGATACATCGATTCGCTGGGAATATTGCATTATGGGGTTGGAAATTATAGGCTTATATCGAATTTTCCCAGGAAAGTTTATGGCGATGGTGAGATGAAACTGAGCTTGAAAGAAGTTGGTCTTCATCCCAAAGCAAGCCTTTTCTTGGAAATACTTTAATATTTCCATGTGGATAATAAGTTCCTAGGTTGATAATTAATGTATTTCCTTGTAATAGTTTCAACTTCGCTCTATGTACTTCCTTCGCATGTTGAATGGCTAATCTTAAATGGGACATCATCTTTTAAATTATGAACCCAATGCAAGGTTTCCAGGCATAGTCACAGACAAATAGGATATATCTAAACATTATGGGCAGTGTTCAAATGTGAAAATTGGAAAGTAAGTACTTATAAGGTCTTTACACATAAATGCCCCTCTGAAAAAAATTGTAATTTAATACACTGTCACCATTTTTTATATGTAGGTACCTAACAGAATAACTTTTTACACATAGCTCGCAGCAGGTACAACGTATTAGCACATTTAGGTGCCCTATAGCAACGTATTGTGGTACGTAATACGTTTAGAAAATGGTACGTCGTATTAGCACATTTAGTACCATATAAAAACCGTAGTACCGTATACAGGCGTGACATGGTACGCTGTGCACACATAGCAATGTACGGTCTTTACACATAAACTGGTACAAACAGTAAGTCGGCTACCTATCTGTAAAAATTTATGACATAGGTACTGATTTGTAAGTTTTTATTCAAGTGGGTATTTATGTGTAGATTACACTATTTATAATCCACAATTATTATTTTCACGTTCAAATTATGATCATATGGTTTCTGCTGAAGACATTGATAAAAAAGACATGCATGAAAGTGTCATTAGTCAGTCACCTTAGTTCTGTCGTTTCGAGGTTTTCTATATTTTTGTAACTAGTAAAATTTACTTATACAAAACATGATACATATGTATAATGTTTGGGCCAATATGGTTAGCCCATTTGTAAAGCGCATATAAATCCGCTGACTTTCTCAAGCTCTAGGGTTTATTTCTCTACGCTACCTTAGCTGTTCGATTGGGTTGCAGGCGCTGACGTGGTTCGTTATACTATCAGTTTTTAGACTTTGTTGATTTTATCTGCGGTGTGCCCTTCGTAATTGTGTCTTTGTGTGTGGTTTTTGATTGGTAGGGTTGATGATTTTCAGTGAGAAAGTATAATTTTGCTCGGATTGATTCTAATGCTCGATTTGCTGATTGTTTTTTCTTTTATTACTTTTATATAGTAGGGATTTCTGCCTGAATTTGGTTTCTGACGTTATATTCCTATGCAGATTTGTTGAGGGAATTGCTGCGTACTTACCAACCAATTGATCAGCGACGATGGCTTCTAGATTTTGGACGCAGGTAACCTCCGAAACACTGTTCAATTCTGGTCTTTGGATCTGTTAGTTTTATGTTTTTTTTGAAGTGTCAATTTCGATTCAAACTGTTTTTGGCTGTTTGAAGAATTGCTTTTATGATTCATCCAAATCCCAGAGCTTTAGCTATAGTATTGAGAAAAATAGGAATTATCAAATTTTCTTCATATGAAGGCTTCATCTTTCAGGGATTTCAACTTATATTCTTTAGATCCAATTCGATATGAATGCCCGTGTTTTGATTTCCCTATGATTCTTGTGTGATATTTTCACTCTCTTTCTCGTTCCGGATTGTAGGGTGACAGTGAGACTGAAGAGGAAGAGAGCGACTATGAGCAGGAAGATAGTGTGCCAGTAGAGGCAACAGCAGCTACAGCAGCTAGCAGATACTATTCTGCTAATGCCAGTGATAGCGATGACTCAGATGGTCAGAAGCGCGTGGTCCGGCGTGTGAAGGACAAACGTTTTGATGAGATGGTTGCTACTGTTGATCAGATGAAAAATGCTATGAAGATCAATGACTGGGTTAGTTTACAAGAGAGCTTTGAGAAGATCAACAAGCAGTTGGGGAAAGTCATGAGGGTCACAGAATCTGACAAGCCTCCGAATCTTTATATTAAGGCTCTAGTGATGCTGGAAGACTTCTTGAACCAGGCCATGGCTAACAAGGAGGCTAAAAAGAAAATGAGTAGTAGTAATGCCAAGGCTTTGAATGCTATGAAGCAGAAGTTGAAGAAGAACAACAAAGAGTATGAAGAGATGATTAACCAGTGCAGGGAGAAACCAGAACTTTTGAGGAAAAGGCTGAGGAGGATCAGGAAAGTGAGGAAGAGGATGATGAAGATGAGGACGGAGATTTTGATGAGGATCTCGATGCTTTGGAATCTGCAGAGAGCGAGGATGAAGATGACACTGGAAAAGACGAAGCCGAGTCTGGACCTGGATGGGAGAAGATGTTGAGCAAGAAAGACAAAATGATGGATAAGCAGTTCAAGGACCCCAGCCAAATAACATGGGATATTGTCAACAAGAAATTTAAGGAGGTTGTTGCTGCGAGGGGTAGGAAGGGAACTGGTAAAATGGAATTGGTCGAGCAGCTCACCTTTCTGACTAGAGTTGCCAAAACTCCTGCCCAGAAGCTTGAAATTCTCTTCAGTGTTGTATCTGCGCAGTTTGATGTCAATCCCAGTCTGAGTGGGCACATGCCAATCAACGTCTGGAAACAATGCGTACAGAATCTGCTCACTATACTTGACATCCTGACTCAGTATCCTAATATCGTTGTTGATGATACAGTGGAGCCTGATGAAAATGAAACGCAAAAGGACTCTAATTTCGATGGCACTATTAGAATATGGGGGAATCTGGTAGCCTTTGTTGAAAGGGTGGACATCGAATTCTTTAAGAGCCTCCAGGTTACTGATCCACATACCCATGAGTATGTTCAAAGGCTTAGGGATGAGCCCATGTTTTTGGTTCTTGCTCAGAATGTTCAGGAGTATCTTGAACGGATCGGGGATAACAAGGGTGCTTCTAGGGTTGCACTTAAACGGGTTGAACTTGTATATTACAAGCCTCAGGAGGTTTATGATGCTATGAGGAAGTTGGCCGAGCAGAACAATGAAGGACCAGATGCTGAGAGCGGAGAAGAGACCGAAAGCAGGGCTCCATCTGCTTTTGTTGTTACACCTGAGGTTGTGCCTCGTAAATCTACTTTTCCAGAAAACAGCAGAACCTTGATGGACCTACTCGTTTCTCTCATATACAAGTATGGTGATGAACGTACCAAGGCTCGTGCAATGCTTTGTGATATATACCATCACGCCATCTTTGATGAGTTTGCAGTATCTCGTGATCTGCTACTTATGAGTCACCTTCAGGACAGTGTTCAGCAGATGGATATCCCTACTCAAATACTCTTCAACAGAGCTATGGCTCAGGTTGGTTTGTGTGCCTTTAGAGCAGGTCTTGTTGTTGAAGGCCATAGCTGCCTCTCAGAGCTGTATTCCGCTGGAAGGGTCAAGGAATTGCTCGCACAAGGTTTCTCTCAGAGCAGATATCACGAAAAAACACCCGAACAGGTAAGTCTTTTCAGCCCGTATGTTTGTGCCTTAACGATTTTAAGCAAATTTGACTTACTGTTTTGCAACGATATGTTGACGCATTCTCCACTTCGTTATCTGAATGTGGGTTTTCTAGAGATTTGTGTTGGACTGACACAGCTAGGTAATTTACAGGAGCGAATGGAGAGAAGAAGGCAGATGCCCTACCACATGCACATAAACCTCGAGCTTCTAGAAGCAGTACACCTAACCTGCGCCATGCTGCTAGAAGTCCCCAACATGGCAGCCAACACCCACGACGTCAAGCGCAGGGTCATGAGCAAAACCTTCCGTAGACTTCTAGAAGCCAGCGAGCGCCAGACATACACGGGCCCTCCCGAGAACGTCAGGGACCACATCATGGCTGCCACCCGAGCCCTAAAGCAGGGAGACTACGAAAAAGCTTTCAACGTCATCAACTCCCTCGAAATCTGGCGACTTCTTCGCAACAAAGACTCCGTCCTCGACATGCTGAAATCCAAGATCAAGGAAGAATCCCTCAGAACCTACCTCTTAACATACTCGTCTTCCTACAACTCCTTAAGCCTCGAACACCTCTCCAAGATGTTCGACCTCCCCGAGAATCAGACCTACAGCACCGTGAGCAAGATGATAATCAACGAGGAGCTGCGGGCCACGTGGGACCAGCCCATGAACTGCATCGTGTTCCAAGACGTCGAACACACTAGGCTTCAGGCCCTGGCCTTCAACCTGACCGAAAAGCTCGCCGTCCTTGCTGAGTCTAACGAGAGGGCCATCGAGGCTAGGATTGGCGGCGGCGGTGGGCTCGAGGGTGGTCTTCCCCTTAGGCGTAAAGATGGGCAAGATTCTGGCTTGGGAGGCGGTGGTAATAGGTGGCAAGACTTTTCGTTCTCTCAAGGGAGAGTTGGTAGCAGTGGTAGGACGGGTTATGGTAATAATAATTCCCGTCAATTGGGTATGGGCGGGTTTTCGAGGGATCGAACGGGTCGATCGGGCAATTATCAGAGGCCTTCGAGTGGTAGAGGTGGTCATCAGATGGATTCGTCTACGAGGATGGTTAGCCTTAACAGAGGCATTCGAGGTTAGTTATTGAGAGTTTAGCACGCCTGAGGTTTTTCGGTTTTCCTCTCGTTTTTTTCCTGTGGTGTTTTTTCTTGGGATAAGGAGATTAAGTTAAACCGGTAAGTATTTCATTGCTACTTCAGGCAATATGAACTTTTGATCTTTGTTGTTTAAGAAGACATTCGATTGTTGTTAGGGATTGGCTGAGGAGAAATATTGTAATCCCTTGTTTATGGTTCTCGCGTGAATTTCGTCGCCCGACGTGAAAGATTTCTTCTCTGTGAAAATATACACAGATTCTTTGCTTCCTTCGTCTTGAGAAACGAAACCACCGACTTTTTTATCGTCTTCGTCCTTCGACACTTGGAACTAATTATATACAAACCCGGGCAGACAATTAATTTAGCAGAAAATAAAAAATGCACACCTTCAGACAACGAACGAACTTTCAAGCCAATGTAAGAGACAGCCATGCATAGGAGAATAGACGCTGAATATGAAATCATCAGCTCAGCCTTTAATTCTTCCTCATGATAAGATCTTCAATCCTTGAATTCCCATTTTCCCTCTGATTCTCCACCACGAGCTTGGCCGACATCGCCAGAGATATCTTTCCACCGACCACTTCAATCATTTTGAGCGTCGAAATTTCTCCAACGCCCCTTGGAATCTCAAGCAGTTGTTTGCAAGAACGAATCGTCAGAATCTCCAGCCTTTGTAAGATTTTACCACCGCCCTCGGACACCCAATCCGTCAGAAAAAGGTCCTGCAGAAAAAGGTACGTCAGCTTCGAAAATTCTTCGGAGCCCAATCTCCACTGTCGCCTTCGAAGCTGTTCTGCTTTAGCTTCAGCACTCGAAGGTTAGGCAACTTCCCTATCGTAATCATATCCTGAGAAGTGAGATGGATTCCTCTCAAGTTCAGCTTCTTTATCGTCGCTGGAAAACCAAGCTCGATATTCTGTGGAGAAGAGAAAGGCGTGAGAACCCATATCTTCAGCTTCTCGAGCTTAAGCAGTTGCTCGAGGTTCTTAATCGAATGCGTCGCTCTTTCCACGCCGAAGTAAAAGATCCCCAACTTCTTAACGTTTGGGATCATCTTCGTCGTTGCTTCACTGCAATCCAAGTTCATAACGCGGCTGAAAGTTTCGAGGTTTGTTAGAGCAGCTGGGTTTTCTCCTTCTATATCTGGCAAGGCAGAGAAACAGAAAGACACAAGATGCCTTAACATCTGCATTGTCCAAATTTCGAAGGGGAGGATTGTTTGGTAAGGTAAAGTTACTGAGGTCGAGGAGGAGGGTTCTTTCTGATGAATGATTAGGGTTTCGAGGTAACGAAGGTTCGATATGGAAGCGGGAAGCTCAGGCACGTGGCTGAGGGCGAGTAGGCTCAAGAGAAACAGTTTGAATATCTCCTCAGGGAAAGACTTGAATTCAACGTTTATTACGTCCAGCACTTTGAGCAGCGTGAATCTACCTATGGAAAGGAGCGGGAGAATCCTACCTCGCCCGAAGCATACGATGGTACGAGTATCTTCGGGGCACGAGCTGCAGATGCGTTCGAGGCTGTCCAAATCTGAGGTGGCCATCATTCTACTTCCAAAGATCGTTTCCTCACCAGAATGCTTTCTTACGACGTACTGAAAGAAATCCTCTTCTTGGGAATGTTCAGGGACATGCTTTTTCACGACGTACTGAAAGAAGTCCTCTTCTTGACCTTTCTTTATGCAGAAAGCCCTCACCTCGTCGTGCAAACTGCAGCTTTTGATTTCGCCATTGGACTTCATCTTAACGACAGAGATGAGATTTCTCTTAACAAGCTCGTGCAGATACTTCTCTGCTTCTTTGCTCGGTCCCTGCGAAAGAAGGCCTTCAGCTAGCCATCTCTTGGAGAGCCTCGAGACATTTATCTCGTAATCCTCAGGAAAAGCTCCCATGTAGAGGAAGCAACAACGAAGGCGATGGGAAGGCATTTGTAGCACAACGACATGACCGAAGAAAACATCTTATCTGCATATCCATCTTCTTCTTCGTTGACGTCTAAGTTGTTCAGCACGTCCAAGATTATCTTCCACTTATGCTGAGATTCGCCCAGCGTGGTCAAGATCCCGGCTAGCAGCACAATAACTAGCGGCCATCCGCCCGATCTTAGGGCTATCAGCCTTACGTAGTGCTTCAACCGTTTGGACATGGGTTGTGCTTAAACACCTTGTGCAAGAGAAGATCGTGGCTTTCTTCGAAGGACATGAGATTCATCTGAAGGTACATCGACTGATTAGGTACAGATCCAGCGGCAATTCGTTCCTGCCTTGTGGTCAGCAGAATTCGACCTCCATTGTTGTTGTCGGGCAATATCCTCATCAAGAATCCCAATACCTCCATGCTCCACACATCGTCGAGAACGACGAGAAATTTCTTGCCTTTAAGTTCTTGTGTACGTACTGCTCGAGGGATTCGTCTCTCTTTCTGGGCTCACGAATATATGGTTCCATGGCTGTGGCGAGATGCTGGAGAACATCCTTAGCACTGTAATCTTCAGACACAGTTACCCAACAAAGGATTTCGAATCGTTTAACGGTGGAGTCATCGTTGTAGAACTTTCGGGCGAGGGTTGTTTTCCCCAGGCCTGCCCTGCCCACTATTGGGACCACTTTGAGAGCATATTGTGCATAAGATAATCCCATTACAAGACGCCTGAGCTTGTAAAACTCATCAGCGAGGCCGAATACTTTCTCTTTGCTGGCAGGTTCGATCTGTATTCTTGAATCCGATGAACGGTCACTTATTATGATGGATAGCAACGATTCAACGGCGATTGAGTCTCCTATGACGTTTTTTATCTTCTCCAACATGGACCTCAGCAGAATCGTTTTATCCGTAGATTCATCATCTGCTTCATCGACGACATCAAAACTACGCAACACATCCAAAACTTTCTGCCATCTATATCGAGATTTACCGAGCTTGGACAAGATTCCAGCAAGCAACGCAATGACCAGCGGCCATCCACCACATCTTATTGCTATCGACCTGACACAGTCCTTCAACTCATTTGGACATACTTTATGCCTAAACGCCTTGTGCACTAGAAGATCACGACTTTCTTCGAATGTCATGAGATTCATCTTAAGGTACTTCGACTCGTTAGGTACTGA
Source organism: Craterostigma plantagineum (assembly GCA_027422505.1). Taxonomy (NCBI): domain Eukaryota; kingdom Viridiplantae; phylum Streptophyta; class Magnoliopsida; order Lamiales; family Linderniaceae; genus Craterostigma; species Craterostigma plantagineum. The sequence goes on from JAPQWV010001596.1 coordinate 76,374, forward strand.
TCCTGCCGCAACTTGTTCCTGCCTTGTTGTTAGAAGAATCCGACCTCCATTGTTGTTATCTGGTAATACCCTCATCAAGAATTTCAACACCTCAATGCTCCTTACATCATCGAGCACGATAAGATATCTCTTCCCTTGCATATTCTTGCGCACGTACTGCTCAATCGACTCATCTCTGGGGCTCGCTAATGAATGGTTCCATCGCGATGGAAAGGAGGAGGAGAGCATCTCTAGCACTGTAATATTCGGACAAAGCGACCCAGCAACGAATATCAAACCATTTAGAGGTAATGGCATGGTTGTAGAAACTTCGGGCTAGTGTCGTCTTCCCCAGGCCTATCCTGCCCACTATTGGGACAACTTTGAGCGCAGACGATAATCCCATAACAAGGTGCTTAAGCTTGCAAAACTCATCGGCGAGACCGAATACTTTCTCTTTGCCGGTGAATTCGATCTGTATAGACTAGACTCTCCAACTACGACGTTTTCTAATTCCTCCACCACGGAGCTCATATCCTCGTTGGCTCTTCGCAGCTCAGTGCACAGTCCTCGCCATGAGCTTGCTACAGTTTTACTGCGGCCGCCTTCGTCGTCGGCGGCGGCAGACGCCAGATGTCGTTCGATGACGTCTTCTGCTCTGTTTGCTTCTTCTCTAATCCGAGCTTGCAAGCCATCTGTGGCCTCATGGGGACGATCATCGAGAAAAGCTCGAAGAGTATCAGTGGATTCGCAGAGAGATTGGATGATCTCTTCATCGGTTAGATGTGAAGATGATAATATATGAAGCTGAACTTTGAGGTGTTCGATAGTTTTTCCCAGCGAACATATTGCAGCATAGGCAGCCATCCCAACTTCGACGCCTCGAATGATTGGATCTATTTGCCGTCTCCAGAATCCTCTACTGAATCGACCCGACCCGAATCCAGAGACAACCCGACTCGATTTGGTGGAAGTGGAACACCTTTTTCTTTTGAAGCTTTCCATAAAGATGGAAACCTTTTTTCTTTTGAAGCTTTCCATAAAGATGGAATGGAATCTTATTATTTATTTATTTATTTTGGGTTTGCCGCTCTGTTTATTCTTCAGATATGGCAGTAGTAGCAGCCTATGCATCTGTGCTCACTCTCATGCGTGCTTTGGACAGCGCTCTTCTGCCTCGTCTTCCTCGCAATCTTCCCAACAAATCGGAAATCGAAGCTCTGCGAGGGAGTTAGGTCAATTGCAGGAGTCTCTCGAGCTGCTTCATCCATCAAGCACGGCGATCCACGACTCAACAGTCGGGGAGATCCGTGAAGTCGTTAGGGAGGCAGATGATCTGGTCGATAGGTACGTAGTAGATCAGCTTCGTGGTGGAGAATCCGACGATGAATGCGACGATAACAGCCCATTCTGCGAAGAGATACAAGCGTTGATCGAAAGGATTGAGTCCGCGAATCAAGCGTTGATGGTGAGACGACGACGGCGGCGGATATAGACCACGGAGGGATGCTTCGGCCTCGCAAAATCGTTCGAGAGCATCGAGAGCTGATGAGAACACTACTATGGCGGGATTTGACCAGCTGTTTACGAAGATCGAGGAAGACCTTACTGATGGAAATCCCAAGCGCGAGGTCATCCATATCGTGGGAATGGGAGGTTCTGGTAAGACAACCCTAGCTCAGCACATTTATAATCATGTAGATATAGTGGAGCACTTGACTTGCGCCTTTGGCTCGTGATTTCGCAAGAATTCGATGTTCGGGAAATCCTCTTAGGCCTACGACGCGACGGAGTTATTCCCGACGACGGTGTTCGTGATTTAGGAGAATGTTTTTACAGAACACTGAAAGGCAGAAGGTATTTCATAGTTATGGATGATGTGTGGAGTGCAATAGCTTGGGAAGAGCTGAAGCTTTCTTTCCAGATGATGATAATGGAAGTCGAATCCTTATAACAACTAGGATACAGTCCGTAGCCAGTTCTTCCACGAAGAGCTATGGCGTTAATTTGCTTGATGAGGAAAGCGGTTGGAGATTGTTCTGTGAAAAGATCTTTGGACGCTACCGTACATGTCCCGGCGAATTGGAGGAATCTGGTAAGGAAATTATGAGAAGATGTAATGGACTTCCTCTTGCAATCACAGTAGTTGCTTCGTTCCTTTCCAATATGCGCCCGAATCTCACAATGTGGGAGGCCTTCGTGAGGAGAATGGACTCGGCTCTTGATTTAGACTTTCATAAGAATTTGACAGGAATATGTCTCTAAGCTACAATGATTTGCCTATTCATCTCAAACTGTGCTTCATAAGCGTGACAGAATTTCCCAAAGACAGCCGTATGAAGTTCTAGGCTAGTCGAGCTGTGGTTTGCTGTTGGAATCGTGAAACCGATGGGTGATAAAAACATGGAAGAAGCTGCTGTAGAATACGTCGAAGATCTGATCGGCAGAAGTATGGTTACGGCCGTTGAAAAAGGAAGCGGTGGAATATCAAAGCTTGTGCCATCCACGACATTTTGAGGCAAATAGGCATCAAAGAATCTCAAGGTGAGAGCTTTCTGCACTTTCCGAATGTTCAGGAAATACCATATTCGTCACTCAAATCTAAAACCTCGTGCTTCTTGTGCGGCAAAAGCGGGACTCAGGAGAAGTTTCAGTTGCATGAAGTCATCGTTGGTTCCCTATCATCAACTGCGTTGAATCCTACGGTCTGCGATGATTGTGCCTCTAAGTATCCGCAGCTCGATGGATCAAGATCTGTAAGGTTAGTCGAAAGGGTCCCACGACCAGTGTGTTGAAGTCCCCAAGTGACGAAATTAAGGTCCCTTTCGATTGGGGACCGTTTTTCGCTTTTACTCGAAAGAAAGTATTTGCATCTCCATCAACGGTCTCTCTACTTTGGAATTTACAGCGGTTGCATTTCCACGTAAGCGGCCAGGAGACAAAAATGGTATTATCCAAGATGTGGGAGATGCCACAGCTAGATACTTGCATTTACTACGCCATGAGCTGCCTGAACCTGAAGATAAGTGCTCCGAGGCTGTCTTGGCAACACCTAACTACGCTTAAGCTTGTAAAAATCTTACGTTTACGACAGAGGTTGTCAGAAGGATCCGAATCTAGTCAGACTAAGTGTACTGTACGACCCCGACTCCAAAGAAGGAGAAGAACTAGACCTGCTCTTATTACAGCCTCGACGGACTCGAACTTTTCCAGAATCTTCGGGCTTTGAAATTGGCGTGCCGCAGGCGTTCCTTCGACATAAGAGACATACCCTTGGTAATGTCTTTGAATTGCATCTCCTTTCTCCACGTTATTTGAAAAAGTTAACGTTGTGGATTGCAAACTTGCTTGGAAGACATGTCAGTGATTGGTTCGTTGCCTAACCTCGAATTGCTTAAACTGAAGAGGGATTCGTTTGTGGGGGAGGAGTGGTTGCATTACTGGCAAAGATGAATTTCAGCGGCTGAAGTACTTGAAACCTCGAAGACTTGGATCTCGTTTCTTGGAGTATGGATGCAGAAGATTGGGTCGACTTTCCTAGTCTTAGGAAGCTCGTACTCTTCGGTTTGCATCAGCTTGTGGAAATTCCGTGTTGCTTTTGACGATTACCTGATATGCAGGCTATACATGCTAGCTTTTGTACTCAGTATGTTGTAGAGAGGGTGAAGCAGATCAAGGAGGAACAAGAATCGTGTTTAAATGAGAGCTTTCGTTGCTTTATTGGAGAGGAATGAATCTTTTGCATAAAAGCGTTGTTGTATCATGTTTCATTATTATGGTGAGCGCTTCTATCGCCATTTCTTTCGTTTGCATTGGCCAGTTCTCTCACGTCTGGAAATTTGAAAGCTAGTTTCTTGATTGAGTGAGTTGCGTGTATATTTATCGATCAATAAGTTCTTGCGATGTTACTTACTTACTAGATATCTGTGTGTAATAAGCTTTATTTCAAGCTAAATATGGAGGGCAAGTTACGGTATTAAAACTAAATACGAGGACAAAAAAGAAGAATATGAAGGTATTATTTTGACATTTGCAACAAATAGTAATGAATTTCATTTTCCTTCCAACAAATCTGAAAACAAGTCACGTGACGATCCATCATCAGCCATGTTCATTCGTCCTTCCT